>JAURVB010000312.1:0-118061 GCA_033002965.1 Piper betle
GTAAATAATTTAAATAAATTCATGGATACCAACGTTCGATCCCACCGCATCGAATATATATACATATATATATATATATATATATATATATATTTATTTATTTTTTTTTCCGGGTCTTTACACAGTATGATAGGGCATTACAATCTTGTAGATTTGACGAGGAAAAAGAGGATTTTAAGACTTTGAATTCGAAGCCTGTGCTATGTGGATACTCTCTTCTTGAGGCTGAAGCTGGGGCTATGTACACGAGATCAAATTTTGAAATGTTTAAAGATCAATTGAAAAGGAGCCAAGGATGCATTTACAAGAAAATCGGCGAGGAGAGTTCAATTACAAAATATGAAGTGTTTCCACATGATGATGCTGCTAAAAAACATGTTGTTGCATACCAAACTTGTGGACAAGTGAATGTCACATGTAGTTGCAAGAAATTTGAAAGCGAAGGAATTTTGTGTATGCACATTTTGAATATTTTTCATAAGAAACAACTCTGCAAAATTCCAAGTCAATATGTGCTATATCGTTGGACAATTAAAGCTAGATATTGTTATTCAAGCCGAAGTGAGGATACCAACCTCATTCATTCCTCTACAAGTCCACTTACCCCATTGCAAATATGGAGATTTCGGAATATGACTATCCGATTGCAAGATTTGGGAACAAGTTCAGATGAGCGATATCAGTTTGCATTACCACTTTTAGAAAATTTGGTTGAAAAGCTTGATGCGATTGGGACTTCATCTTCATTGAGAGTACAAACAAGTAACGAGTCTGTTGAGAGACAAGTTACAACTTCAATGGAGCATATTCCCCAAATAGTAGTACGTGACCCCTCTCAGTTGCGTACTAAAGGTTCGTCCCAAGAATAGTCACAGATTGAAGGCTGGATATGAAGTTGCTCAAGCTCAAACAAAAAAATGGATGTGTAGTCTTTGTAATGAGAGAGGTCATTATTCTACAACATGTAAAAATATTCATAGCAATTGTAACAATGATTCCATACAATAAGATTTTGTGGGCTTATATAATGTATAGTTGTAGATGTAGGGAAACATTGTCAGTGTATTTTTTGTGCATTTTGTGGATTTTAATCTTCTGTAATGTTATTAAATGATGATGATATATTTTTGTCTATTTATATTATTTTTAATATCATATATATGTTACTTTGAACACAACCATGATAAATCATACAATTTTTTGTTTTTTACATAATTACAACGTCTCAAATTTTTATCAAATATTTACTAAGTAGGATCTTGATGGATTCGAACCACCATCCCTCAAGCATTTCTTGACTGCTCTGCCAATTTTGAGCTAAAGATCCATAACAGTTTAATTTAATGAAAAACATATTGGGATTCAATTTATCAATGCTTTTCTTCTCAGGTTGTGAAAGCAGCTCCAGGGATTCGATTTAGCACAAATTGGGAGGATCGAGTTTAGTTTAGAATTGTCTGAAAGCATGCACGCATTCACGCATATACACCAGAGTATCGTATCCCAATTACTGATCTAGCGAAACTCTATTCAGGATGATAACACATATTAGAAAGAAAAAAGACAACAGAAATTAGAAAAAGTCTGAAAGATACTGACAATTTTGTCTATATAGCAAGGCCATAAGTCTGAAAGAAAAAAGACAACAAAGATTAGACCTGAAAAATACACTACAGTCGAGAAATTTTTCAGCATTACACAGTTCAAAATCAAAAGACATTGGTATAGGTTATGGCATGCAAAATAGTCTAAACACAATGGCATGCTAAGTTAAAGATACCGGCAAATTTGTCTAGTGTCATGCATTTACGTCATAGAATTACCTTTACATTGTCTAGTTGCAGAACAAACTGCAAAGCAGAAACTTCAAGAAGACGGTACATTCAAAGGAATAAGAAGTTTGATAATGTTCTTACCTTGGAATTTTTTAGCTCCACGTGTGACCAATTCCGATTCACCATGCAACAAACTTCGGATATACAGTTTGTCATCCATAACATAAGCAAGCATAGTTCTATTTGGTAAAAGGGGATGCTGAAGCACAGAAGCCATATAGTAACACGAAAGTTGATTATTCATAGGATTTGTAGCATTCACTTCTTTGGCAATCCAACAAACAATTGCCAGGCATCCAGCAAAGTCCTACCAATCTTAATAACACTTCAAAATTGATTTTCATTCCAAATCAAGCATATGATTGCCAATCTAGTGCCACTATTAATTGAAAATAATCATCCACCACTACTTGCTAGAAGCAACACAACATTCTATTAATGACAAATCTCAAAGCAAAGACTTAAGCGAAAAGGAAGAAAACAAGAAAACAAACCATGATTACAAAGGCAATGTCGAGAAGCACAATGCCTGTCAAGGTACACCCTCCCCCACTCCAAAAGACCAATGTCGTTGGCCGTGGCCACCCTCAGCGGTTAAAGGACGCAGTGGTGGAGCAGAGGCAATGCATGTCGTCGAAGTCGGCGAGCTTCGTAGGTAGCGCGGCGTCGAAGTGGGTGGGGTCGTCGGCGGCGTGGAAGTGAGAACGTAGTTTCGGAAGATGAGGTTGGTGGCGCTGTGCTCGACGTAGCCGCAGGGAGGGAGATGCAGACCAAGGGGAGGCGGGCGACGACGGAGGTGTGGCGGCAGGGCGGCGAAGGGGAGTGAGATGGAAAATAGAGGTTTTCGATTGTTTTTTAACCCTCAGATGATTTTTCAATAGGTGGATTTAAATTCAAGCACAGGCAGTGTGCCTGTGCTGCAGCACAGGAAACCTGGGCTCTATATATATATATATATATATATATATATATATATTCACTTTATGTATATTTTATCTTAATTAAAAATATTGTGATTATTCTTTGATTAATTTAAAATACACTGATCACTCAACATCAATATAACTATATTTAAAATATTATATTATGTTCAAACATTTCACGTGCATATGTATGATATATATAAAGATATAAATAACCCAAAATTTTTATAATAATGAAATGGGCCAGAGGTGGCTTGACTCGGGCCGATTAAAATGTGTACATAGATAGACCATTTTATTCCATAGTATTGATTTGTAAATTTTTTTTATGTAAACCATTAAAAATTATATATTAGAAAAAATAATATTCAATTTGAATTATAGGAAAAAAACACACTTATATCTAATTTTAAGTTTTAACATTTTTGTATAAAAAATAATATTTTTAATGACTTTATTTTTTAAAATATATATATATGCAAACGTGTTTAAAGTTAAACTCTAAAGGTTGGCTTTAGTCTATGCTTCTGACTAACTAAAATGTTGATTTGTGCCTCTTAGTTGTCCAAGTAGATATGTGTGGTTATTTTATTCTTTATAAATGTTATTTTATTTATTAGTTATTTTTAAGAAAAAAGCCGTAAAAAATTGAGCTATGTATGTCATTGTAAAATCCCAGTTTCAGCTTTGGGTTTTACCTGCTTGTAGTTAGCCAGTTCGGACCAATCTCTAGTATGTTTGAGTGAGGTCGAGCTAGAAAAATTTTAAGAATATGAGTATGAGGCCCAGACGGCCATATGAGTATATTATGGAGGTTGAGTATGCCCGACATGCATATGATAGTTTCAATTATATTACAGTAAAGCTTGAGTTATCAGTATATGCATGAGGTATACATATGATTTTTATGAGTAAGCCAGGATTTTAGGCCTACATCTAGGCCATTCCAGCATTTAGCATCCGTTTAGGATTTTTGGGTATTTCATTTCCATGTAGCATAGGAATTTTGGAATACTAGATTGTGCCCCTGTGGGCCCATCTTGATTGCGTTTAGTTTTTCGAGGCCTATTTACCCATCTTGCCTCGATCCCCACCTATAGCGTCACTTCTAGGACTCAAGTTAGTTTTGACTTCAGATGGTCTCGATCCGAGCTTTCCGTTTGTATGTATATTACATATACCCATAGGTGGGTCCCACTAGGACACAAGTTGTCGAACATCCAAATTATGCCACGTGCGCACTCAAGCCTAGCATCACCCATCGATTTATAGAAGTTTTCTCCCGTTTTTAGTGTTTTCCACCATTACTTCTGCCACCACTTTGGCTCACCGCCGGTGAGACCCCGACCCTCCTTCGAGCCAGCCATTCGGTACTACCGTGACCGCCTCGTAGCCAGTTTTCCATTCGTACCACTCACGACCACTGGTGCCACTGCAATCACCGTCAGTGACTGAGTTTTTGATCATTATTCACTATCACCACCGTCATCGTTTAGGTCTTTTTCCTGCTGCGGCAGGCACCTTCGGCCGATCCTACCACCTACCCAGTTTCCCCTTGCGGAGATCATCCTTTTCAGACTGACATCGACCTCTGTCATGGCCACGATCACTGCCAGTGACGTCGCCGTTCCCGACAGCGATACCGTTGCTTCCTAGCCGTATTCCGACCGACCAGTGGCCGGGCTCCACCGATCATCACAGCCATCACGTTCCTCATCCTCCCCTCTATCGATCCTGATTGGTGACGACCCCAATGTGCCACCGTCGTCGTTTTCCAGCGACGGGTACTGGCGGCCATCCACCCAACTCGTTTGCCTGGTTTGCTGTTTCCCCAATTTGCCGTTCGCCAGCCCCCTACCGCGTCCACCTACTCGCGGCCATGTCCGTGGTCATACCCGAGCCCGTGTCCGCATCCAGCTACCTTGCCAGCAAAATTAATGGACTCAACTAAGTCGACTCGGTCGACTCACGTGGGTTGACTCCGTTCTCCATTTCAGCCCAATTTTGAGTTGATTTATTTATTTATTTACTTGTTCGTTGTGTGTATGTTATTATTTAATTATATTTAATTACATATTATGTGATGATGACTATGATATTATCATTATTATTCATGATTAATTAAAATTAAATAATTGTTTATTTATTTATTTAGTTATTAATTTATTTATTATATAATGATTATGTATTTATTTATTTAATTGCTTATATGATTTCTAACACGAGTATATATAATATTTACTCGCGTTTAGCAATTTACGTATATAGTATATGATATTATTATTTTAGGTTTAGAGTATTGATTGTTTACATGTATTTATTATCTATCTATTTATTCATGATTGTATGTATTCATTTTTTATTATTAATTATTAATTATTTTCTTTATTCTATCTCGATTTACGTGTTGTGTGTTTAGCGGTATATTTATATAGAATAGTCTTTTTTATTAAGATGTATTGATGATGTGAGCATACACCACGAGCATGCATTATATAGAGATATTAGGATTTTATTTAGTAGTAGGTTCCGATGTAGGTTTCGAAGTCCAAGTTCGTCGTAGATGTGCATATACGCTTGGAGCTTAGACCACAGGTCCATAGGACTCTCCTTCTCTACTTGACTCCTTGTGTGTCGAGTTTAATAGTATTTTATACATAGGACAACATCGGCGGCATTTTATTGCATCCCTCTTATATTGGACCATTTTGCTGTGTCTTCTATGCATGTTTAATAAAACTACACGAATGAGATCTCTTGTTGGTTTTCGAACTGAAGCTCCAGAAATATATGATACAAACCTCTTTCCTAAGCCTATTATATGAGTACGCTCATTTTTACGGATTTCACGAATAAGAGAGTGAGCTATATGGAGATATGTATGAATCGCACCAGTACTCCATCAAACCCTGAGGTAGTGTGGTGTATGGGGTACTGCGTGATGGAGTGCATTTCCAGAATTTGTGGCACTAACTTAACTATTCCTTTTGCCACTCGAGCACCATCGCGGGTGATATGGAAGAAGTGAGGGCGTAAGCGTTGTATGTATGAATATGTTTATGAGCCCCGCATGCAAGCCGACACTTGCTTAAGTATGTTTGCTTACCACCCAGTGTGAGGCAATCTTGAAGTTTCATAAGTTTCTGTAGGTCATTGAATACCTATTTGTCAGATTGTATTAGTTATTTTTCGGACTAGTAACATTTGTTGTTAACATTTTTCATATAATATATTTAAGTTTTGCAAATCCTGAATCGACTTTGGTGGGAGGATAGATAAACGCTACACACACTTGAGCTCAATGCAGTTGTTTAGTTTGTTGTTTTTATTTATATTTGATGTGTTTGGTGCATATTTAACAATGTCTTCCATTCTCATGACACCAAGAAGGTTGTTTGATCTATTTCATCGATCGAGTCGTATCGACCGATCACTTTAAACATGACTCGACTTGATCATAACATTTCTGATTTAGTTCTTAAGTAAACCGAAATTGGGGTGTTACAAGTTGGTATCAAAGCCATGTCTTGGTCTATTGAGATGGCAGGCATTTATTTTGAGCCAAGTCTATGGAGCTGTCCTTAGCCAAGCCGACAAGTATTTTCGTTGGTTTCTTTTCTTACGATTTCAGATGGTGCGGTCACTGAGACCTGAGCAGTGCATGCTTAGGTGCTTGCGATTATAGAGGACTTATGAGTTGGATATGATGAGATCATGGTTTAGTAGACACCAACAAGGACCTCCCTAGAATGTAGTGATAAGCTCTGAGACACGTCTTTGCTTTTACTGTGCTAGTGATATGGACGACATAAGAGTGTCCACATGCTAAGTTAGCTAAGGTTGAGTTTGATGGTGACCGAGAGTACCTAGATCATTGGCAACCACATTGTAGCACTTACCCGTCTTTTGCATGTCACCACATTAGTCTTTCCTTGGGACATGGTGCACATTGTGAGATAGAGTCATAAGAGATGACACTAGTGGGGAGCTTGGAGTATGAAGATATTCACATAGTTACGTGACACATGAACATGGACCATCAAGTGCCTTAAATAGATCCATCGAGCATGGTCCAAGGTCTACCTTGGAGAACTTGGACCTTTAGACAAATCCCTGTGGATGAAGGATGTGGTTACGATAGTGGAGCCACTGAGGTACTTGGAGCATAGGTGAGAGTTTGGACAGATGATTTGAGATGGACCACTTTGAGGAGATAGCAATGGATGAGGATGAGTAGCGAGGTGGATCTACAGTCCCATGGACACTTCACCGCCTCCCCTCTTCCACTAGTGTATGTTTGTCTTCACAGTGTTATTGGCCATTCTTCAACATATAGAGGCATGAACACATTGAGAATGATGAGATTACCTTCGGCCATAGATTAGATGGTTGACCAGATGTCACTCGATCTACCAAGGCCAGATTAGTGATGGCTATTGAGAACCAGTCAGTATTTATAAGAGCAATCACCCTAGATTTTAAGGAGATATGTGTTGGCTTAGCATTGGATCACCATTGTACATGTCACCACTATGATCCAGACACCCTCCAGATCAAGAACACATGGTTGGATAGCCTAAGTTAAGTTAATAGCAACTACTTCTAGGAAGACAAACACATGAACACCCTCCAGATCAGGCACACATGGTTGGATAGCCTAAGTCGAGTTGATAGCAACTACCTCTGGGAAGACAAACACATGGAGATGAACATGCCAGAGACAGTAATGGGTTCATGATGTACATGATCAGGATTAGGCTTTAGCAACTGGATGCACAACCACTGTCCGAGTAGTACAACTGCAGTCCAAGATGCAGAACCACCGTCTGATTTGCCCGACCACCTATCATGATGCACTGCCACTGACCGAATGTGCACTACTATCGTCCGTGATGCACAACCACCATCTGTTATGCACTACCATCATCTGAGTGAGCAGTTATAGCAAAAGTAAAGGCCAAGTAGTTAGATCACACTACATGAGGACAACTACTTGAGGATGTTCTTAGTTTTGAACAGAGACCACATGTCACAGCGTTCAGAGCATAGTTGGGTCAAAGATTGAGGACAAGATATAGCTATGACAACATAAGCATAGTAGAGGACAGTTAGGTGCACTGAGATAATTTTGAAGAGATTATATAGGATTGACTTCACTAGCCATCTTGTATATCATCGCCTTGACCTGACATCCATGGGTCAGATGTGTATTACAAGATAGTGTTAGTTACAGTCTTAAAGGGATCATTAGACAATATTAGTGTCTCTTTTAGGGATGTACATGGATAGAGTTTGAGAATAGGGTAGTCCCACCTCCAAATGAGATGGCCACACTAGTTAGATTGTTCAGTTATCATGACAGTAGATGTATGAGTTATAGCCAAAGTATGCAAATCATGTAGATGGTTAGACATGTAGAGTGACCTCAGTCAATGAGAGGAGTTCGAGTCATATTTGAATTTTGGCATAGATGATGGGTTTAGTGAGGAGCATCATTAGGAGAGTGTTTTCCTTGTGCTTCGCCAGCACGATTAGGTCCTTACCTTGAGACATATGATTTAGCCATGCCCCAAATATAGGAGGTACCTTCGTGGTACTTTTAGGGCTTACAGTGTAAGTAGCCGATGGCAAACCAATCTAGAGGAGACAACTTCACCCCATCTTGGGAGCGACGCAGACAAGGACTTCAGTCAGACCAAACCATGTTAACCAAATAGAGGGCACACTACTGTATCCTCATCTTAACTAATAGCTTTGCTCGAGAGTCTACCACAATGGTAGTAGTCATGTGAGTCCAGATTAGTGCGACACATTGGTAGGGGATGGCAAGTCACACACCACTGAAGAGCGGACGAGGCACGTGTCAAACCTCACTATGAGTCCCCGTAGACTCAAGAAGAGTAATGGTTCTTTGGGTCATTTGAACCTCGTTCGTTTAGAAGTGCGTGACTAGTACAATATTGAGAAACACATGCCTATTGTTCGTTGATTAAACTAGAGCCACTTAGGAGCCGTCTCTTAGACTCATTGTTGATTGGCTATTCCATAGGCTGGCCACCTATGGCAGAGTCCAATCATAATGATCTTAGATAAACATCCATAGACGTACCCATATTTTTTTCCACTCAGTATCCTATACGGAGTTTTTCCATGACTCTTATGACTCAGACGGAGATCTTCACACTACCACAGATAGAGTGATGTACATACCTAATAGAATTTTCTCAGATTAGTGCACTCTTTCAGCAGACCTGATGTCAGATCACGTGATGATGAAACATATCCTAGTTAAACTCTTATAGCTAAGTGTCCAGTTTTCCACGCGAGATCCAGTGTCTTTCATGTGACCATAGACACCAGACACCAACACCGACACCAGACAGAGTCAAGTATTTTTAAACTCACCCTTCCAAATATATCTGTCCTACCATAAGTTTTCTAAATGGTTGAGATGAGCAGACATTGACCAGTGCATGTGTCACAGACTAGATACAGACTCCACAGTTTCATGCAGAGTATGTTTTCATACTCCTTGAGATACATTGTACATGTACAGGTGTTCTTGCCATCATTCCATTACAAATAACCCCCTTCAGCAGCAGTTAGTCATTGTATAGATAGCTACAAGAACCATAGTATGCAGTAGAGTCATACCAGCTATCCTTGTTCCATTATGGAACAGAGTGAGATACTAGACTTGGGATTAAGTTAGCTAAGACCTAATGAGCAGTCCTCTTTCCCTTATAGGGACACCTAAGTGTTTGACCTAGACTGGTGACAGTGAGGCATACAGCTCCTTAGTAAATCCTTTATTTGGTACTAGAGTTCACTATATACTAGCAGGACTAGCAGCTTACCTTAGTATAACCGTAGGATCTATTATAGAGTGCCCTGAGGGTTGACGTAGTTGACCAATTGCATTGATGAGGATCAGGGAGATATGGGTAGATTTAGGCCATATACATCGCACTGATATAGTTTTTCCTGATGTAGTTCAGACTAGTGCATTGCAGTGCTCTAGAGTACCTACTCGACTACCCAGTAGACCTTGGGGGTGAGCTTAGGTTTTTCCCGCCGAGGTCATTGCATTTTAGTCTCCATAGTTTGCAGTGATCCTAGGAGTCAGTCTAGTGAGATGATTCGAGCATGCATGGTCAATCCAACGAGAAGATTCGAGGATGTATGGTCAGTATAGATAAATGATTCTAGCATGTATGGCATGTTTTGCCAAATGATTCTAGCATATATGGCATGTTTTGCCAGATGATTTCAGCACATGGTAGTCTGTCCAGCCAGATTGGTAAGGAGCTAGTGAGCTTCGTCGGCATTCAAAACTCTAGCATCATGTTTGTCTGTTTGGACCATGTGCAGCTAGCTTTCGAGGGAGAGCTACTTGTTTGTCAGCAAGATGGCATCTTTAGTTGAGTGCTCCAATCGCTGTTGTTGTAAGAAATTTCGAGGACGAAATTTTTATAAGGAGGAGAGGTTGTAAAACCTCAGTTTTAGCTTAGGGTTTTACCTGCTTGTAGTTAGACTGGTTCAAACCAATCTCGAATTGATTCAAGTGAGATCGAGGTAGAAAAATTTTAAGAATATGAGTATGATGCCCAGATGGCCGTATGAGCATGTTATGGAGGTTGAGTATGTCCGACATGCATATGATAGTTTCAGTTATGTTATAGTAGAGCATGAGTTATCAGTGTATATATGAGGTATACATATGATTTTTATGACTTAGCTAGGATTTTAGGCCTAGATCTAGGTCATTGCAGCTTTAAGCATCCTTTTAGGATTTTTGAGTATTTCATTTGCATGTAGCATAGGAATTTTTGAATACTAGATTATGACCCTGTGGGCCCATCTTGATTGCATTTAGGGTTTCGAGGCTCATTTACCCATCTTGCCTCGATCCCCACCTATAGGGTCAATTCTAGGACTCAAGTCAGTTTCAACTTCAGATGGTCTCGATCCGAGCTTTCCATCCATATGTATATTACATATACTCATAGGTGGGTCCCACTAAGACATGAGTTGTCAGACATTCAGATTGTGCCACGTGGCAAGCTCTAGGCTGCGCACTGAACCCTAGCATCACCCATCGATTTATAGAAGTTTTCCTCCGTTTTCAATGTTTTCTGCCATTACCCCCGCCACCAATTTGGCTCGCCACCGGGGAGACCATAGACCTCCTTCGGCCACCCAATTGGTACCGCCATGACCGCCTCGTGGCCGGCTTTCCATTCGTACCACTCACCACCACCTGCGTCGATGCAGTCATCGTCGGCGATTGAGTTTTTGATCACTGTTTATCATCTCCGCTGCCACCATTTGGGTCTTTTCCTGCTCCGGCGAGGCACCTTCGGCGATCCAACCACCCACTCAACTTCACCTTGCTGAGATCTTCCCTTTCAGGTTGACATCGACCTCCGTCGTGGCCACGATCACCGCCATCAACGTCGCAGCTCCCAGCAGCGATACAGTTGCTTCCCGGCTGTTTTCCGATCGACCCGCTGGCTGGGCTCCATGGATCATCACCACCATCACATTCCCGTCCTCCCCTCCATCGATCTCGACCGGCAGCGACCCCAGCTGCACCGCCATTGGCATTTTTTGGCGACAGGAATTGGCTGCCCTCCATCCGACCCGTTTGCCCGATTTGCCGTTCGCCCGCCCCCTACTGTGTCCACCTGCACGCGGCCACTTCGGTGGTCATGTCCGAGCCCATGTCCGCGATCCAGCTACCTTGCCAGCACTGTTCATTGACTCAGCTCAGTCGAACTCGCACAAGTTGACTCGGTTCGCCATTTCAGCCTAATTTCAGTGGTTTTTCGACCGTTTTCGGTTGTTCAAAAACCCTTACATTAGTTTAGGGGTGAGCATCGGTCAGACAGACATCGGACGAATTATTGTTCGCGTTTTTCCGAAATTTCGTCGGACAAAATTTGTCCGACCGACTTCAGACATCGAATTGTCCGTCCGGCCCAAGCAATGTCCGCGGACAGACCAAACCCTCTCCGCCGCCGCCACCTCCGTAGCCGCTGCCTCCTCCGCCGCCTCCTGCCGCCGTAGGAGGGTTGGCAATGTCAAAGACGGCCGCGGCGACGGTCGCCGGCGGCGGAATCGACGACGCGAATAGAGGGTATCGGCGGCAGAACCGACGACGAGCGGCGATTCCGGCGTCGTGGAGGCCGGGCGACGGCGGGGGCACTCGGGCATCACGGCAACGCCGTGGCGGGCCTGGCGGCAACGATCGGCGGCCGGGCGACGCAGCGGCGGTGGCGGCGGGATCGACGACAAGCAAAGATTCTGGCGTCGTGGAGGCCGGGCGACGGCGAGGGTGCTTGGGGCGATGGTGGCAACGCCGCGGCGGGCTTGGCGGCGACGATCGGCAGCCGGGCGACGCGGCGGCGGCGGCGGCAGCGACCACGCAAGGGGGCGGTGCGGTTTGGACGGGGAAGAGAATGGGTCGGAGGTTTGATTGATGGCAATATCATAAATAAGACTTGACTCGCTAATGTCTCGAGTCAATAATAATAACTAACTCGGAATAAATCCATAAAATGAAAATCCATAAAATAAAATAAACACTACAACATCATAATGACATTCTATAACTAATAACCCACCCAAATTCCCAGTAACGCGTCCTAATGCGGTAAATGGCCTAAACTAATTCCACGATCAACTATATATAAAATAAAAAATAATTGGCATACTTTCATATATTCTGATAACTCATTCTTTTCTGTTGTATTCATGATGTTATCATCATATACTTGGGTACGTATGACCCTCATGGCTCGTACACCTGACCAGCGTCGACTCAGTACACATATTCTAAAACATACTCGACTTGAACCGACAATTGAACCGATCGGTTCATAAGCATAAAACCCTGACTCAGATCACTGGTTTTACATTATGTTTATAATGTGATATATTTTTTTTCGAAGATGGATCATACAAGTTTGTTATTAAATATCGGACACTCGGTCGGTCGTTCGGTCGGACAAAAAATGTCCATGTTTGGTTTGTTTAATTCAATTCGGTCGTCAAATTCGGTCGGACATACTTCGGACATCGGACAGACGGACAAATTCGGACGTCCACGCCCACCCCTACATTAGTTTATATGCATATTCACATTGTTTAGAATACTTAGATATTATAAGCGTAGAACCCTGGTTTTTTGCACGATGGTCCCTCTCATGTCCATTGTGTGTTTCACAACCTTTCGAATTGTCCTAACCCCTTTTGGGACCTGCAGTCCAATTCCCGAGGTGGACTCGATCGCTTTACCGCTAAACCCTAAGTTTTTGGGTTTGGAGATAACCCAACCCATACCTCTTTTAGCTAACCCAACCGCTACATCTATAGGTTTGGCACCCATACCCCTATAGGTATGGCACCCATACCCCTATAGGTATGGCACCCATACCTCTATAGGTATGGCATCCATACCTCTATAGGTATGGCACCCATACCTCTATAGGTACGGCACCCATACCTATATGACATCACCAAACAAACCCATTCATCTTTAGGTATGGTACTCATACCTATGACATCACCAAACCAACCACCCTTCTTTTATAAAGTCCATCCATTCCCTCCCCTTTTCACCATTTCTCCTTCCCTCCTCACCTCCAAACACATTCTTCTACTCTCATTGGCCTTCTTCTTCCTCCTTAGAGCTCCAAGCAACCCCCATCCACGTTCCTAGCATCCTTGGGTGGTAGGCTTTGAGGTTGGATGCATCAAAAGACCACCCCTTGGTCTTCACTCGTTAGCATCAGGTTTGGGCTACCATTATTTCTCATTTTTTTGATGTGTATTGCTTGTATGATTCCATGAATTTATTTTTAGAACATTTTTATCATGTATATCTGAATGTTAAGAGAAGTTTAATACATATTCATCTTATTTGGATCGGTAAATAAATAGATATGATGTTTACAATGCATGTAGGTCACTGATATGCACCATTTCAGCATAAAAATCATATCTTGCCATTCTTGTGTTCTATTTGCAGGATTCTTATTCTATTGAACTCATGACATATAGATCTACAACTTTTTGCTTGGTGTTTTACCTGCCATGCCCTATAAATGCCATGTCTGTGATAGCGTTATAAGCCTCCTTTCTCCAAATTTTACTCTCTGACCTAGTATGATCTATTAATGAACAACATGTCATATTTATCATGGTACTTTTATGAGTTCGTGGTAAAAGTTTAATCCTTATATAACTACTAAATAATCATGAACATATCCCATAAATATGCCTTATTTCCTGTGTGTTTATGACTTTCAACATAATCTACGATTGTGTGATATTTTAAGCCACTAATTTGAAACTAATAAATCTTATAAATTATATGATACCTCACTAATTGTCTACTTGAAATATGTAAATTTTGGGAATGGTTAAAAATCATCTACATATGTTTTAGAAGTGCTTACCAGGACAGTGTAAAGATACTGAGTGAAAACCCTAAATTTTTACTCTAGTTGTAAATTACTTTAAAATAGGTTACCGATGTTGGATTTCATTAAAACTTGGTCCACACCTTACCCTATGCCTCATTAGGACCGTGATAAATTTTGGGGCCATTTGGATAGGTTCTCAATTTTATTTGTAAATTTTAAATATGTTAGGGTCCAGATTTTAAATATACCACTTAGGCTTATTTAAAAAATAAATTTGGCCTATCTCTTTCTGAGATCAATCTACATGTGTTGGTCAACTAGGCCCACTGACCCAACCCCATTTGGAGTCCTCTAGCCCATGAACCAATAGTTACAAAATTGGTGTACAACACAGGAACACTGTTCCAGCCCTTAGGGTCGAGCTTAATGGGCCTTGTTCCCCTAGATTGGCTCATGGGTCGGCCATGGTGGAATTTACCTATGAACCTTAGAGTGTAAGGGACAACCCATCAAAATTTCAGCCCATTTGGACATTGTTAAGCCCATCCAAAATTATCAGTAGCCCATCGAATATCGTCTGGTAAGCCCACTCGATTAAAAATCATAGAATTGATTAAAACCCACTAAGTGAACATGAAACCAAAATTTTAATTAAGTTACCTAATAAGGTTTAATATTTTAGTTAGGAACTAGTTAAGAAAATTAAGTGACGTTTTACGTGCCAATGTGACCAATGTGAGGTAAGCCCTTTACCTAATAAGGTTTAATATTTTAGTTAGGAACTAGGTAAGCCCTTTGCCTCGTTTTACGTGTCAATGTGACCCAATTCTTATTTGGTTCCATCTCCATGCTGGGTATCACGGGTGAGCTCACCGACTAGAATACGGAGCTCTACTCATCCAAGTCCATAGGACTCTCTTACTTCACCCTTATATTTGGCTCTTTAGTGACACGTTTATTCGTGTTTTAAACGATAGGACGATGTCAGTGGCATTTTATTGGATCCCTCTGATACCAGGCCATTTAGTCGTATTTTATCGTATGTTTAATAAAACTACAAGCTTGAGATACCTTGTTGGTTTTCGAACTGAAGCTCGATAAATTTATGATACAAACCTCTTCCCTAAGCCTATTATATTAGTACATGCATTTTTATGGATTTAACGCATAAGAGAGTGAGCGGTATGGAGATATGCAAATTACACTAGTACCCCTTCTATCTTTATGTGGTGCAATGTACGTAGGGTACTGTAAATGCAGCGCATTTCTAAAAATTGTGGCACATTGGTTCCGAATCACATGGGTACTGTGTTGGGTGATATATAGAAGATGTGAGGGCGTAAGTGATATATGTATGTTTACATGTTTGTAAGATGCCTCTTTGTAGGCAATTACGGTATGATATGTGGCCGCATCGGCCTTCGCTTACCACCCTATATGATTCTGGACGTTTCTACGACTTTTTTGTTGGTGTTTAGATACCCATTTGCCGATAATGCTATATTCCTAGTCTCTACAGGACCAGTAATCAATTCTTTGATTGCTGATGTTTTTCTCTAATATATGTAGGTGTTTTGTCTTTTTGACCAGCATAGGTGGATGGATCAAACAGCTCATGGCGTGGTATTTTGTCTTGTATTTGTGTTAATTACCGAATTGATGTAATATGAAATTGAGATGTAGTGTGTTGTAAGAATAAACCCTAAAAGTTGTATAAACGTGTATGATTTAGAATAAGTCAATTGATTGTTGTTGTGCATGTGTGTTTTATATATCATTATATTATTATTGTGGTGCAGACACACTTTGGGGCACTCTAACTATCATTTGCAAGGTATAAGCCTCAAAGTTCTAGAACACGATGAGGAGCTTATCCAGTACACGAAGTATATTTGTTGTAACTGTGTCAATGTGTGATAAAGAAACAGGGGTAGGAGGAGCATACAGCTCGCACCACTCGAAGACCCATGTGAAGTCCGGGTGTTAGGGCTTGATGCCCTGGCATCCGATGACTGTGTTTAATTATTTTATTTTCTTGCACATGTTGGGTATGTGGAACATGTAACAAGACCCTTGTTCAAATTCTCTACATTCATCCACTTGTAAGAAATTAAGAAATGTAACGAATCACTTAAACTAATTAGTAACAAGAGGTTCATGTCACAACATGCAACCTCAAGATTATAGCTAGGGTGTGCCTCTTCTACTAGTTGAGAGTGATCACTAGCATTTTTAAAAGTCACCACTCATAGTCACAGGTGAGGTTTTGCCTCTATTGTGGCTAGGGGTGATCATATAGAATCCTTAAGTTTAAGAGTCTCTCTATGCTAGTATGAATCAGCACGCATATGTGATGAAACCCTGTATGGTTGCCCGTCTTAAACCTCCTCGAGGGTTGAGATCCACTTCCGTAAAGTTTGTATGAGACTAGTCTAACAAATAGTTTTCCAAATTATAACATTGCACTTCGGTCCGCCCTTGGACCAAAAATGGGGTGTTACAACTTGGTATCAGAGCCGACTTCTTGGACTATTAAGATGGTGAACCTTTGGAATGCATCTTGTAAGTATGTGTATGTTGTTTAGTATGATTGTATGCTGATGAATGTATGAGTGTATATGTTTACGTATGGTTACGATGTGTTATGGTACCCCCCATGAGCCGATCCATAGCCTTGCCGACAGGTATGTTTTACTTCCTATTTGCATGATTTATGTGTTGTTGTATGCACGTGAAGTACGAGGATGAGTATGAATGACATGGATGATATTTGATGGTTACATGGAGAACAACCCGACTTAAATTAAAGTCGCATTATGAATATGGAAGAGTCTAGCTTTAGTCCTAATAATAGAAGATTTGAACGCACCTTGAGTGGTGCTAAAGGCAGACTAAGATATGATGGAAGGAGATAAGTTCTTGCTACACTATATAAGGAATGATAGAGTGAAAATCCCAAACCCCCATCATCTTGTCATTTTCTTTCATCTCCTTCACCTCTTTCTCCCTTTACCCCCTTCCGACATCCCTTTTCTTTCCTCTACCTTCCTGTGTAGTAATCTAAAAGAGAGAACTTACTTATGAATACCGCAATTATGACATTAGGTAGGAAGGGAAGATTGACGGGTTTGTGTTTGGCCTTGTCACCTTATACGATAATTGAAAATGATAGAGTTACCCAATTAGGGAGAACTAAAACAACGAGTACAAAATAGGTGTAGATTTTTCAAACTAGAGTATGCAAACAGATATGCAGCTATATGACCGAGACGGTAGTCCTATAGAAACCATGTGAGGCAGACTATATGACGTGTGGACCCCTCTCTATAGAACACTGTTACGGTCACCCCTACGTGGAGATAGATCATAGAGCACCTAGAAATGGATGAAATGTGTACGACCCTATAGAGAGTTCAGAGCTTAGATATACGCTGAGTAGCATAGCCCAACTGAGTATACAACGCCACCAGTAGCACAACCACCAACCAAGTAACACAACCACCAACCGAGTTGCACAACCACCGTCAGTAGCTCAACCACTGACCGAGTAGCACAACCACCGACAAAGTAACATAACCGCCAATCAAGTAGCACAGCCACCGTCCAAGTAGGTGTACTATGGTAGGTTAGTAATAGGTTAGATAGTTGTCCAAGTGCGCAACACGGTACAATAGTCGCATATAGCTAGATGATATGACATGAACTGCAGATGACAAACTAGGTTGGTCAGACAACCAACAATAGAGTAGAAGTAAGGATAGTGTTGTATTGACAACTTGAGAATGATCGAGCAGATGAGTAGGATTATTAGTCTTGTGACATGTTAGTTGGATAGTGTGGAGTTTAGTGAATAGAGAAATTGATGAAGGACGATTAGTGTAGCCAAACTGAGATTAGAGACCCAGAGCATTGGTATCGACTTATCAGCAGCACTCGGCATTAGAGATGTGGGTGTGTAGTGTTATGTAGTTACATGGTGTGCACCTCTTTCATTGTCTATAGCTTACATATTGACCATCTGACAACCCTGTTTGCGAGTCTACCACAGTGGTAGTAGCTAAGTGAGTCAAGATCGAACATTACAAATCGATACGGGACGACTGGTCATTAATCATGAGACGAGAGGATGAGACACTTTTGCGCCTCGCAATAGGTTCCCGTTGACCCGTGGTGCAATAGTTGTTCTTTGGGATGGGAGATCCCCATCCACTAGGACGTGTGTACCTGGTACTCGATCAAGAGACACTTGTCTACTATTTACTGATTGCCTTAGAACCCTGAGGAGCCATCCTTTGGGATGCCTGCATTGTAGTTCCGGGGATGATGATTAAATCTACGGTAAGCGCAACAATGGTACTTTAGAGTGGACATTGCCTCGACCTTCCTACATTTTATATATATCACCTTATCCTATCTTATACACCTCACACTATGTGGCTATAGGTAGAGACATAGCGATCATATCTTTTAGACAGCCGTCCGAGGTGGGCACCTTCTAGGCCCCCTTAGCACATCTCACACATTTCACACTTGCCAAAGCCCAATTTTGAGGCCAGTCATGACACCCTGATTGGAGGGTGTCCCTTTGCACAACCGTATACGTCACGAGGTTAGCCTGACCTTTAGACTACCTCATGTATTGAGCTGACGTAGTGGGTTCTAATAGATCACATTTCCAAGTGCACACCTAGATCTACATTCATCCTCATGTGGAAGAGGCGAGTATGATTTCGTACTCAAGTTATGTATGTCAACGCATCCATGATATAAGCCTTTGTTAGCACCAAGTTAACCTTCGACAAGTATATCCTGCAGTAGTATGGTTGATAGCAGTATGACTTCATGGTGATGTGTTAAGTGACACCACATCTCATTAGTGGTACGGTTCACTAGCAGTATGGTTCATAACTTGGAATTGAAAGTGGAGAGACTTGATAATAATGTCATCCATGGCAATGCATTCAAAGCAAAACATTATGGTAACTCCTTGCGCCACATATGTGTTTGTAGTTGTGTACATGATTTGATCACGGCCTATGTCCATAGAGTGTGTAACCCCTTAGTTAAATTCTGAGGATGGAATTTTCCTAAGTGGGAGAGGTTGTAAAACCCAGGTTTTTTGCACAATGGTTTTAATTTTGGTTTGGTTATGACCCAGATCGAGTTGCATAATCGACTATTTTGCCGCTTATCTATGTATGGTATCTAGGTATGTATGAGTTGCCTGGCCTTAGCCCCCTTCAGCACTCGGTACGCCTGTATGGATGTGGCACGCCCATTTTTTTGTTGTAGTTCATGTTTGGTCAAATTTAATCGTATATAGTTAGATGTTAGGATCAGTGTCCCTCTTATGTCTTTTGTGTGTTTGATAACCTTTCGGACCGTCCTAAGCCCTTTTGGGACCTGCAGTGTAAGTTCCTCAAGGTGGACCCGATCGCTTTAGGGTTAAACCCTAAGTTTTTGGGTTTGGAGATAACCCAACCCATACCTCTTTTAGCTAACCCAACCCATACTTCTTTAGCTAACTCAACGCATACATTTATAGGTATGACACCCATACCCCTATAGGTATGGCATCCATACCTCTATAGGTATGGCACCCATACCTCTATAGGTATGGCACCCATACCTCTATAGGTATGGCACCTATACCTCTAGAGGTATGGCACCCATACCTCTATGACATCACCAAGCCAACCTCATTCCTCTTTAGGTATGGTACTCATACCTATGACATCACCAAACCAACCACCCCTTCTTCAATAAAATCCACCCATTCCCTCACATTTTCACCATTTCTCCTTCCCTCCTCACCTCCAAACACTTCTTGTACTCTCCTTGACCTTCTTCTTCCTCCTTGGAGCTCCAAGAAACCCCCTCCACGCTCTTAGCATCCTTGGGTGGTAGGCTTTGAGGTTGGATGCCTCAAAAGACCTCCCCTTGGTCTTCCCTCGTTAGCATCAGGTTTGGGCTGCCACTGTTCCTCGTTTTTTGATGTTTATTGCGTATATGATTCGATGAATTTATTTTTAGAACATTTTTATCATGTATATATGAATGTTAGGAGAAGTTTAAGTACATATTCATCTTATCTGGACGTGTAAATAAATAGATATGATTTTTACAATGCATGTAGGTCACTGATATGCACCATTTTAGTATGAAAATCATATCTTGCCATTATGATGTTCTATTTGCACGTTTCTTATTTTGTTAAACTCACAACATATAGATCTACAACTTTTGTAATTGGTGTTTTTCCTGTCAAGCCCTACAATTTTCATATATGGAGGTAAAAACTGAGGATAGGTGGCGACTTGGACCGTGATGGTGTAATATGCCTCCTTTCTCCAATTTTTACTCTCTGGTCTTGTAGGATCTGTTAATGAACAGCATTCCATATTTTTCATGATACTTTTATTAGTTCTTGGTAAAATTTTTATCCTAATGTAGCCACTAAATAATCATGAACATAACCCATAATCAGTGATTGTGTGATATTTTAAGCCACAAATTTTAAACTAATAAATCTTGTAAAATTATATGATACCTCACTAATTGTCTACTTGAAATATATAAATTTTGGGAACGGTTAAAAATCATCTACATATGTTTTGGAGGTGTTTACCAAGACAGTGTAAAGATACTGGGTGAAAACCCTAGATTTTTACTCTAGTTGTAAATTACCTTAAAATATGGTTAACAATGTTAGATTTCATTAAAACTTAGTTCCACACCTTACCCTATGTCTCATTAGGACCGTGACAAATTTTGGGGTCATTTGGCTAGGTTCCCAATTTTATTTGTAAATTTTAAATATGTTAGCGTCCAGATAGCTCAAAAAGCAGCCCATCCAGTGACTCAACTTGTAAAATCCACTTAGGCTTATTTACAAAGTAAATTTGGCCTATCTACTTTCTGAGATCAAGCTACATGTGTTGGTCAACTAGGCCCACTGACCCAACCTCATTTGGAGTCCTCTAGCCCATGAACCACAATCGTTACTAAAATGGTGCACAGCACGCGAACACTGTTCCAGCCCTTAGGGCAGAGCTTAATGGGTCTTGTTCCCCTTGATTGGCCCATGGACCAGCCATGGTGGAATTTACCTGTGAACCTTAGAATGTAAGGGACAACCCATCAAAATTTCAGCCCATTTGGACATTGTTAAGCCCATCCGAAAAATCATCTCGTAAGCCCATTCAATTAAAAACCCTAAAATTGATTAAAACCAACTAAGTGAACATGAAACCAAAACCTTAATTAAGTTACCTAATAAGGTTTAATACTTTACTTAGGACCTAGTTAAGAAAATTAAGTGATGTTAAGTGTTGAGCTTGTGTGGAGGCTTTGCCTCATTTTGCATGCCAATGTGACCCGATTCTTATTTGGTTCCATCTCCATGCTTGGTATCACGGGTGAGCTCACTGACTAGAATACGGAGTTCTACTCATCCAGGTCCATTGGACTCTCTTGCTTCATCCCTATATTTGGCTCGTTAGTGACACATTTAATCGTGTTTTAAATGATAGGACGGTATCGGCAGCACTTTTATTGGATCCTTCCGATACCGGGCCATTTAATCGTATTTTGTCGTGTGTTTAATAGAACTACAAGGATGATATCCTTTGTTAGTTTTCGAACTAGAGCTCGATAAATGTATGATAAGAGCCTCTTTCCTTAGCCTATTATATAAGTACACGCATTTTTATAGATTTCACGGATAAGAGAGTGTGCGGTATAGAGATATACAAATTACACTAATAACCCTTCTACCCTTATGTGGTGCAATGTATGTAGGGTACTGCGAATGCAACGCATTTTCAAAAATTGTGGCACATTGGTTTCAAGCCACATGGGTACTGTGTCGAGTGATATATAGAAGATGTGAGGGCGTAAGCAATATATGTATGCTTACATGTCTGTAAAATGCCTTTTTGTAGGCAATTATAGTATGATATGTGGCTGCATCGGCCTTTGCTTACCACCCTGTATGATTCTGGAAGTTTCTACGACTTTTTCGTGGGTGTTTAGATACCCATTTGCCAATAATGCTATATTCCTAGTCTCTACAGGACCAGTAATCAATTCTTTTATTGTTGATATTTTTCTTTAATATATGTAGGTGTTTTGTCTTTTTGACCGGCATAGGTGGATGGATCAAACAGCTCATGGTGTGGTATTTCATCTTGTATTTGTGTTAATTACCGAATTGATGTAATATGAAATTGAGATGTAGTGTGTTACGGGAATAAGTCCTAAAAGTTGTATAAACTTGTATGATTTGGGATAAGTTAATTGATTGTTGTTGTGCACGTATGTTTTATATATCATTATATTATTATTGTGGTGCAGACACACTTTGGGGCACTTTAACTATCGTTTGTAAGGTATAAGCCTCAAAGTCTTGGAACACGATGAGGAGCTTACCAAGTACGCGAAACATATTTGTTGTAGCTGTGTGAGTGTGTGATAAAGAAACATGGGTAGGAGGAGCATACAGTTCGCACCGCTTGAAGGCCCTGTGAAGTCCGGGTGTTCGGGTTTGATGCCTTGGCATCCGATGATGCTGTATTTAATTATTTTATTTTCTTGCTCATGTCGGGTATGTGGAACATGTAACAAGACCCTTGTTCAAATTCTCTCCATTCATCCGCTTGTAAGAAATTAAGAAATGTAACAAATCACTTATACTAAGTAGTAACAAAAGGTTCATGTCATAACATGCAACCTCAAGACTATAGCCGGGGTGCACACTTCTTCTACAGTTTTGAGTGATCATTAGTATTTTTAAAAGTCACCACTCTTAGTCACAGGGGAGGTTTTGCCTCTATTGTGGCTAGGGGTGATCATATAGTATCCTTAAGTTTATAAGTCTCTCTATGCTAGTATGAATCAACATTCATATGTGATGAAACCCGTTAAGGTGGCCCGTCTTAGACCTCCTCGAACTGAAACTCAAGAAATATATGATACAAGCCTCTTTCCTAAGCCTATTATAAGAGTACACACATTTTTATGGATTTCATGAATATGAGAGTGAGAAATATGGAGATATGTATGAACTGCATTAATACTCTTTCAAACCTTGAGGTAGTGCGGTGTATAAGGGTACTGTGTAATACAATGCATTTCCAGAATTTGTGCCATTAACTTAACTGTTCTTTTTACCACTCGGGTACCATGGCAGGTGATATAGAAGATGTGAGGGCGTAAGCATTATATGTATGAATATGATTATGAGCCGCGCATGCGAGCTGGCACTTGCTTAAGTATGTTTGCTTACCGTCCTGCGTGAGGTAATCTTGAAGTTTCATAAGTTTCTGTGAGGAATCGAATACCCATTTGCCAGATTGTATTAGTTATTTTTCAGACTAGTAATATTTGTTACAAAAGTTTTTCATATAATATATGTTGGTTTTGCAAACCCGGAGTCAACTTTGGTAGGATGATAGATAAACGCTACGCACACTTGAGCTCAACACAACTATTTACTTCATTGTTTTTATTTATATTTGATGTGTTTGATGCATATTTAATAATGCCTTCCATTCTCATTACACAAAAAAGGTTGTTCGATCTATTTCATTGATTGAGTCGTACCGACCAATAACTTTAAACATGACTCGACTCGATCGTAACATTTCTCATTCGGTTCTTAAGTAAACCAAAATCGGGGTGTTACCCTCATTCAACTAATCAAAATTGAACAAAAAAATAAAAAATATAAATATGAAATTATTTTGAAATTTGGAATCTATCTTTAATATAGGCACATGATGAGACATCTTGACTAATTAATACAAAGTCATCGCTTGTTGGTTCAATGTGTCATATTATATAATTTTTGGCAATTTATTATCATAATATTTGATTATTTTTAAGTTATTTAAAATTTTCCACAAATTTATATTGATTTAGAATACACTTTAATCAAAAGTTCTTACTTTAATATTTATTAATTATACTTGATTTATTTATAGTAGGAATTTATTTTTTTATTTTTAGTTTTCTCTATTACTAAGTCATTTTGATTTTTACATAAATTTAAATTGACTTAGAATATAATACACTTTAATTAAAAGTTTTTTTAATATTTATTTGTAATACTTGACTTGTAATGTAGTAAATATTTATTTTATTTTTTAAAGTCTTATCTATTATATTTATTTTTAAACATATTAATATATTTTTGTTTATTAATTAGATGATATTGATCAATTTATTAATTTAAAAAATAAGAATTGCAAAACATATAATAAGATCTAAATTTAGATGATAAATTTTCTGGTGTAATAATAAAAGTATAAAACTGTAAATTAGTTTACTTTTATTAATAAGAAATAAAGTGTAATATTGTAAATTAGTTAGAAGACATGTAGCAATAGCAGATTAAAAATCTTGAATTTTATATATTTGTATGTATATAATTTAGAAAACGTAATGGAGGCATTTCGTTACAATGGAAAATTTTATATATTAAAGCATTTAATTGGTTATAATGGATAATTTTATATAAAATTTCAAGAAAATTTTATCAGAAAATCTTTTTATATTATGATTATAAAAAATAGTGATGAAGCTCACAAAATAATATTTGACATTTATAATTATTGAGTTCTTAATTGTTTGAAAAAATTATAAGTGACTAACCCTTCATTTTTATTTTCTAATTTTTTTGTGAAATTGTTAAAAAGTGTCTCTATAACTTTATATTTTACTAACATTTTGCCGAACAGGTTTTTAAGTCGTTATTGTTATAATTTTATATATTTTCAATAAAAGAGGCTTAAAATATAATTCTTTAAAAAAATTTCAATGATACTATTTGGCAATGAAAAAAATAATATGTAATCAAACATTTTATGAAAGTTGTATACAGATAATGGTCGGTGTATGGTCGAAGGCAGTGAAGAAGAAGGTAGAGAGGGATGATAAAAACCTGATAGCAAAGATGAAAGAGATGGATCCGGAAGTTTAGGGGTAACAACGGTTTTTTATTTTTTTAAATAAATCTGTCCAAGCAACCAAAGGCCTTATAAAATAAAATTTAAAATTTAAAATTTGAAATAACCCAAATGCGTTTAAACTAAGGGCAACTAGGTCAAGTAAAATTACTCAAATCTACCAAGTTACTGGCCTCGTCTTTGATGCTCGGGCTATTCCAGCGGCTAAGCGAAAAGAGTGCCATGGACGAGCTCCCCCACCCGATCCATCGTTGACATCCTTACCCACCTCCCTGACTTTGCTCACCTCTCACGCTGCCGCACCGCCTCCAAGGTCCTCTACGCCGCTGCCTCTGATGTCCCCAACCTCATCCTCGTATGCTCCTGCCGCTGCCATAGCCCTCATCCTTCGACGCTCCCTCCTCCGCCCCCTTTTTGTCTCCTTCGAGGACCCCTTCCCTAAGGAGGAGATCTTCAACTCAGACTCAAAGGCTGACTCAGAGGACCTCTACCTCTCCTGCAGCACCCCAAATATAGTTCACTCTCAAACCAGATAAGTGTAACGATAGATTGAACCAACTCTTATTTCGATTAAGTTGGTCAACTCGAATCTACACAGAAGAGATCTAGACCCTTTAGGTGTCTCAAGACAAAGAACACTACAATGCGCAACCAATGCTTGCATAAGATGCACACCCTAGCAGGATGCTAAGTAAATGACATAACAATTAATCACACCTAAACAATTAAATTACCATAAAAATATAGAAAGTTTTGAAATAAAATGGATAAAATTTTCACTAAAAGTGCAATAAGGGGCCAACCTCATTAACAAAATATTCTATCACAACAGAAATATATGATTTTTAGACCACAATAAGATCATAGATGTTAAAATAGGAATTATAACTTGGGTCTTGACCAATTTGCTGATCACATCCATCATGATACAAAACACATCACAAAATAATACAACACACATCACAAAATAATACAACACAACAATACGACATCACACCAGGTATGGGTGTGCAAATAGAAATCATTGCTCCTCTACCAAGGCTGACATATCTCACTTTTATTCTTCATGTACATAGATAATAAATAAATGTCAGCAATGAGTGTCGCAGATCCTAAAATAACTAAATATCAAACTAGCAAATGAGAGCTAACTTTCATGTAAAACAAACAATCATATAACTTTACCTAAACACTCAAAAGGCAACTACTGAGGGGCTATCAAACTACAGAGTAGATGGCATCTCCAACTGACCGGTGTAGTGCCACTCTTGACATTATCATAAAAGTCCCACTTTTGGAAACCAGTATCCTAAGCCCTATCCAAACCTAGATATTTATTCTGGCCCAGAGCATAAAGACCGAGCACACTCAGGCAATCGTCATTAGTACTAATTGATACTACAAGTCTAGACATGTGTTGTCGCAATAGTACCCACCTACACCATGCATCTCTAGGTGTGAGGAAGCTCAGGATGTGGAGTTAATAGGATCCCTTGGGAATGGATTGACCCTCTCACCAATCTAGAAACTACTATGACTTACACATTTGCCCTCTCACTGTATGTGGAAGTCGGTTTCTTTATCTCTCGGCTCACAAGAAAATTCGGCAAAAATTATATTCATAAGACTCAAAAGGGCATTATGTAAATAGGGCCAAAGGCAACTTGAAGTAGATCTAAGTTTACGAAAATAGCAGGAGGGATCTCATCCTGAGGGTCCTTAATTGCGAAACAATGTTGCGCTTAAATGGCCCATGTTAAGTGGAATCCTATAAAACAACCATTCACCACGTCCTCTGATTTGTAAATCAAAACATTGATGGAGTAGAGTGACAATCAGGGAAATGAGTCCTAAAAGACCTTGTAGAAATTCTAAGTGGGGTCTCCCGCCTATACGACGAGTTCCTACTTCGTACCTACACAACAAAACTACATACTAACACTTATGGAAACTACGTGCTGCATGAATTATATGATGAATGAACAAGTAGACAACAGCTAAAACAACATGATAACTAAAATTAAATGGATAAGGGAAGTGGCATGATAACATGCAACAAAGTCATATATATATAAATGAAGCAAGCAAGTACACATAAAAGGAAATTTCCGTAATGCAATCAATGACAAGGACAATGCAATTCATGATTTAGCAAGTTCAACATTTGATTAATACACAAGGGATCTATAAATCATTAAAAGCAAGTTATTAGAGATTTAAGTCAACAAAATCATCAAAAATAAATATTGTAAACTTCAATAAAGCATGTACGAGGCAATCAATTCATTAATCAATGCTAATGTTCATCACAAGGCTATTTAACCGTCACAACCTAACTCGATCAATTAGTATTTGTACTTAGCTAACCAGTTCTCCCCTTTTTATTTACCATCAAAGGTGATGATGATACTATATCTTGACAATATAAACAAGTAATTAACTAACCTCTATTAGTCCTCAACATGCCATCTCATTCAATATGTAATCATATTCCAATTTAAAATAACATTGACGCAAATCTCATCACAAGTAGCTAACTGGATCGTAGAAAACTAACTAAACAAACACTTCTATTTATAACAAGGGGGCAATTAATATACACAAATCAGTCATTAATTCTAACATCGATCTACCAACCTACATAGTAATATTGATTTAAATCACATGGTTTCACATCACTCATACACTAAGGACTTTCTTACTTACAACTCAAGACAAATAATCAGCAACTTTTACAGCATAAATCGTATTAGCCATCACAATTTCAGCAATTATACTCTAATTACAAAGAAGGCAAAGGTTAATAAGCAAACATCTTTATTTACGTTAAGAGACCTCATGAACTAGAACCAACAAGCAAGAGTTCACCATCCAACGCATTTTAAATTGCAAAGATTTACATAGTAAGACATCATAATTAAAAATAATTTAATTAAAAAATTAGCACAAAAATCATGCCCTCGCACAATAGATAATACAACAATAGTGATTAATCATACAATGAATGACAGTGATGAGGGAAAGAAGGGTACCTGTCGGTGACCCAAAGGAGAGGCGACGACAACGGTGGCTGGGAGGTGGAGGCGGCGGCAGCGGCAGCGGCTGTCGATGGGAGGTGGCAGTGGTGGTTTGCTGCGCCGCAAGGGGGAAGGGGGTAGAGCTAGAGCTCTACCTTGTCTAGCTGGCAGAGCAAGGGGGTAGGAGGAGGAGGTCTGGCCAGAGGCAAGGACCGGCGGCGCTGCTACCGGCAGTGATGGTGGGGAAGGGGTTGGCATTGAGTAGGGAAAGGAAAGGAGGAGAAGGGAGTAGGGAAGGGAGAAGGAGGAGAGGGAGGGGAGAAGGGAAGGAGAGGGAGAGGAGAAGGGAAGGGAGAAGAGGCTGGCTGGGGCGGCTGGCCAACAGCAAGGGTGGCGGCAATGAGGCAGGAAGGAGGTCGGCTAGGGTGGCAGGGAGGTGATCGGGGACAGGTGAGTGGGGAGGAAGAAGAAATTAACGAGAGTGGTAATTTGGGTATTTTCAGATTTTGGTGGTGCTAGTTAGGGTGTTTGGTTTTAAGTGGAGAGGAAACAACGTATTTTGCGATTAATTGAAAGCTGATTTGGGTATTTTGAAAAAATTCAAGGTTATTTTAAAATTTTCACATTTGGATAGGATATGATCAATTAGATAGATGTAAAGTGGGTTATAGTAGCTTATCAAAGCTATCTAAAGGTTAACAAGGTGTGTCAAGCCCGTAATGACATAGTTTTATAAACTACCGACCCAACCAAAATCCTATCGAACACATCCTAATATGATTAATAACTTAAATCAAATTCTATGATCCAACATATGAAAAGAATAAATAGACGTTTACTCTCGTATATACTGATAACTCGGTCTACTACTATGTAGCTAATGCTATCATTATATACTTAAGTATATAAAAGCCCTCACAGCGTACACACGATCGGTCTCGGCCCTCCACACATAATCTGAAAGTTGAACCAACTCGGTCAAACGGCTAAACCGACTAACTAGCGACTATAAAACCTTGACTCGGGTCGCAGGTTTAACATCTCCTTCCCCGACTTCCTCGTGTAGTGGCTTCCCCATGTCATCTGCAGGTTGTCCTCGCTTTCGATTGAGGATTTCTGGCCTCAGTTTTGCTGGCGCCTATCCAAGGTCTTGGGCGTCATTTCTTGTTGCTATGAGCAATCTGATCATTTTAGAATCTGCTCTTTATCTACTCTTATCTGTTATTCTTAAAATAAAGGGAAGGCATACGATTTGACCCATCAAAATTCAGAAAAAATTTTAAAAATAATAAATCAAATTATTATGTTTTATCTTCATGTTCAATTAGAGTCAATCTTTAAAGTCAGAATCTATGTATCAATCATATTTACAAAATTAGAGTTTATGTGCGACATATTGCTTGGTACAAATTATAGCCTTTAACCCATACACATTTTCTAAAGGTAATGACTTTCTAACGAATGCTCATCAGCTCATTCATTTAGGTAAATGTCACTCCTATATTCTATAAATATGTGCACTATTGCAGCGTAAAATAAAACGAAAGATACATGTTAGTAAATTTGACCGCTTTGGTTTAACATGTGAATATGGTGATTTTCAATTTATAATTTCACCAAGACTTGAGAAAATTTCTGCTGCATAATTTACAAGGAGAATAATGTATATTACTTTCTAAATTGAGATTAAACATGTTCAATTTTCATTAGAGAGGTTTTATACCTCAATCCGTTTGCTCATTTACTCATCTGGACCTTTTGCCCATTTTCTATGTCCGTTAAAAATTAAAAGTTGGGCATTTTGTCCAGCTAATTCATATTTGTCTGTCTGTCCAATATTCCAATTTTTTTGTAAAATAGGCATTTTTATTTTAATAATATTTTAGATTAATAAAATCGGATTAATATGTGATATTCATTTTGGGAATAATCAAATATTAGTTAATGGTTATGATCATTGATATCTATCTTCTTGTCATTTTCATGTTTATCCAAATTTAATTAGAGTTACGACTCTTAATTACGATGAAATCCATATGCAATTATATTTGTAAATGGAATATTCGGATACGATTTGTTCAATTACATGTTAATTTATGGGCTAATAGGCCTCATTTATTTATTTGATTACACTCATTTATTATAAATCTAACATGAATTAAATATGGTTGTGCATATTTTTATATATGTTAATAAGGATCCGGACATATCCAATAGACTTGATGTAACACCCTGATTGTGGTTCACCTAAGAACCGAATAAAAAATATTACAATTGAATCGAGTCATGCCTAAAGTTGCTAATTTATAAGACTCAATCAATAATATAAATCAAAATAACCCATTTGATGGCAAGAGAATGGAAGTCATTGCTAAATATGTGTAAAAATACATCAAATATAAATAAAAGTATGAAAGAAAATAAATGTGTTGATCTCAAGTGTGTGTAGCACTATCCTCCCACCAAAACAACTCAGGCTCGCAAGACTTACATATATAATATGAAAAATGTCAGTAACGGGTGTTATTGGTCTGAAAAATAACTAGTACTCAAACTAGCACAGGAAAGCTAACTCTCTTGTTAAATGAAATCATTCATATATTTTTTAATAGAGTCTCTCATAAGGGCGCTAATTAGGAGTCGTTAGCCTCAGCTCGATTGCATCCCATTCTAACTAATCTCATGCCTCAGCAAATTTTAAAACTATTCCTTGCACGGGAAAGATCAATTTTTCCTTCAACCCTCTACATCCTCCGTATCTTTCTTGGCTGTAAGCATAGAGGCCGAGTACTGTCAAGCAGTCACCTTCAGTACCCTTTTAAACCATATGTTCGAACGTCCATTATACTAAACAGTACTCGTAAACCTCCATGTTTCTCCAAGGGTGAAGAAACTCAAAATGCCAAGTTGTCAGGATCCCTTAGGAATGGAATGACCCGCTCACTAATCCAGAGCCCATTTTGACTGGTACATGCCCGCTCATTTAGCGTGTGAGTTTATTTCACCATCTCTTGTCTCACTAAAAACTAGATATAATCATATATAGTTCTGAGAATGGATTTATATAATAGGCCTAAAGGCAACTTGCGGTGGATCTTACTTCGAAAACAAATCGAGGGATCTCATCCTCAAGGGTTACTAATCCCAGAAGTAAAATATGTCTAGATGGCCCATGTTAAGTGGGTTCAATAAAACAACTACCTAATACGTTCTACAATGTAGAAATCAAATCAACGATATAACATAGCGATAAAAATTGAGAAGAGTCCTAATAGACATCTAGTCCAAGCTCCAAGCGTGAAGTCTCATCTACAGCGAGTTCGGGCCCCGAAACCTACATCGAAACCCACTGCTAAGTAAAATATTAAACATTTCTATATGATGAAAGCTCATGGTGTGTGCTCATATCATCAATACATCCTAATAGAAAAAAAGTGCTAAATAAACCTACAACTAAACATCTAGCTTGTAAATCAAGACATAAAAAACAAATACACTCTGAATAAATAGATACGTACCTAAAAATAAATAATACTCTATCAATAAAATAATAATATTAGTATACTATATAAACGCACGGCTAAACACGAGTAAATATCGCATATACTCATGCTAGTAAACATATAAAAAATTACATAAATAAATACAAATCATTCCTAAATAAATAATTAATTGATTAGTTAATATTAGTAAATAATGAATACTAATAACAACATAATTATCCAGAATACATAATTAAATACAAATAAATAATAACATATATGCAATGAACAAACAGATAAGTAAATAAATAAATATATACAATTTAATAAATATAAATAAGACTAAAATTAATAAGTAAATATCATTCATAATAACAAATAATCATGTAAACATTCATTATATATGATAAACATATAAATAAAAATAAATGAACAATAATGAATAAATAAATAGATAAATAAATAAAGAAAAATACTCATAATGTCACAATATGCTAAATAGTGTGAAAAGGTTTCTAAACTAATATCGGGTATCTCGAATTACAAAAAACGAGCTGAAAATGAGCTGAACCGAGTTAACTACAATGAACCGAACTGGGTCGGCCAAGTTAACTCGGTCTCGATCAGACAAACTGGTGAGCTAAGTCATCTGGGCTAGTCTAGACTAATGGACGTGGACACGAACACGAGCAAGCTGGCAAACGCGAATGGGTGAACAGGACTTGGGCATGCAGATTCGAATGCAAACCCGACGATGACACGACAGAAGCTACTGCCAGTCAGGATTGACGGGCAAAAGCTGTCGCCGGCGGCAACTATGGCGGCATCAGTGGTAGTGAGGGGTATGGATCAATAGCCAAAGTGGCGACAACGCTAGGAGTGGAAAACTCCAAAAATGGGAGAAAATCTTTAAAAATAGATAGGTGAAAGCTAGGGCTGACATGGATAATTCTAATCTTGCTACATGGCATGATCTGAACGTCCGGTAACTCGTAGGTATCATCTACATGTTGGGCATACTCACCCACCATAACATACTCATAAAACCATCTGAGCTTAATACTCATGGTCTAAAAAATAGTCTAACTCTAATTCATTCAAACCGACTTAAGGCTGGCCCTAACTGTAGAAAATTACAAGTGGGTAAAACCTTAGCCCGGAGCTGGGGTTTTACACTTGGGTATACGCACTAGAGTGTATGAGTATTTTCGATATGAGAAGATTGGTGAATATATTATGTTCTAACACTTGGATAAGATGTATGATTGGTACATTGCTTTGACTTCCAGACCGGGGTGTTGAGCTCTTGTTACCGAGTATGGAGCGACAAGTGTTTTTTACCATTCTTGTCCACCATGGTTTTAAGAATGTTTTGCGTGAAGATTTTAATTATAGGGTTTTTAGCTCAACTAAAAGTTGACTTAGTTTATTGAGATAATGGAAGAGATTCAGCTAATTTCCATGAATATTGTTAATGTAGTGTTTGATTTTGACATCTTAGCGATGTGATACAATCTAATGACTGCTATCATTTCACGAAAAGATTTGGTTAATCTATGAGCCAATGCATGTTTTCTTATTAGGATCTACTAGTTCATATACTTGTATTCCATGTAGTTATTTGTGACTAGTACTTGAATTTTTAATAAATGGGTGTTGTATATGTTGAATATTTTAGTCTCATAATTATATTTTATTGAAAATGACTATCAAGATACTTTAAACATACAATATAAGAATAGTAATTCTACGTATATGCTCATTCTTTCAATTTTTCAATTTTTTAATTTATGCTTATTTTAGTCCAAAATAATTTATTCTAGTATGTTATTTTAGAATATAATATTTACACAAGTAAGTAATCGTATTAAACTCATGGTCAGCTTTTCATCCTTGTTCAGGTCCATAATTATTCGTTTTGTTGTCGTTGATTGTAAGCTTCAGTTTAGCAAAAACAAGTATGAGTTTGATATGAATACTAACATTTGTAAATATTTTATTCCAAAATAATATATTAGATGGACTAAAGTAAGCATAAATTGAAAAATCGAAAACTGAGCATAAACTCAGAATTACCGTTCTCAAATTATATGCTCAAAATGAAATAATTTGATAGTTATTTTTAATAAAATACAATTATGAGAAAAAAATATTCAACATAAACAACATCCACTTATGAAAAATCTAACTAGTAATCACAAATAACTAGTCATTAGATTTTATAATGTCCCCTAAGACATCAAAATTCCACTATGCATTAACAATATTTACAAAAATCAGTTGAGTGGCTTCCATTATCTCAATACAATGCATCAACCTTTTTGTTCAAGTAAAACCCTCGAATTAAAATCTTCGCGCAAAATATTCTTTAACCATGGTGAAAAAGAGAGTGGAAAGGTCATGCATAGCTACATACTCATTAACAAGAGCTCAACAACGTGAACCAAAACTCAAAACAATATACAAATTGTACATCTTATCCAAGTGTTGGAACAGAGTATGTTCGTCAATCTTCATAAATTGGAAGTATTCGTCGCTCGAGTACGTATTCAAGTCTCTTGGATATGCCCCGATCCTTATAGACACTTATGAAAATATGAACCACTATATTTAATTCATGTTAGATTTATAATCAATGAGTGTAATCAAATAAATAAATATATAAGGCTCATTAGCCCCTTAATTAGCATTTTATTAATTAAAATCATATTGAATATTTCAAATACAAAATAAATTGTATGGAATTTCATCAAAATTAAGAATCATAACTCAAATTAAATTTGGATAAACATAAATTTAAGATGATAAAAGATCCAATATTAATGGTCATAACCATTATTAATATTCAACTATTCTAAAAATAAATCAAATATTATCGCTTATTAAACTGATTTTATTAATCCAAAATATTGTTAAAATAGACACGTCTATTTTATAAAAAATTGAATATTGGGTAGACATGTGAATATAAACAGCTTGGCAAAATGCTTAACTTTTAATTTCTGGCGGACATAAATAAATAAAGAAAAGGTCTAGATGGGTAAATGGGCAAATGGGATAAGGTATAAAACCTTTCTACACTTCTCAAACCCTAACTAATGAGTTAGGTAGAAAGTAAGGAGAGAATTAAGTATTAAGTAAGGAGACAGGAGGTGGCCACCACCTCCAATTGCTGCCTGTTATTGTTGGATATCACTACGCTGGCCTCCAGCAACCACCTCGGCCACACACCAAGCCGAGCATCGAGGCCTCATGACTTTGCTAGCCTCTTTTGCTCCACCCTTCTTTGCATCTCCGCATCAGTAGCTACTGTTCCACCGGTAACACCCCGATTCCAATTCACCTAATAAAAGAATCAAAACTATTACGATCGAGTCGATTCATGTCTAAATCAACTAACCTGTAAAAATCAAACGATAGATAGATCAAAGCAACCCTCTTGGCATCTCAAGAATGGAAGGCATTCCTAAATTTACATGAAAACGCATCAAAGATAGATAAAGCATAAAAGAATAACGATGCGTAGTATCTATCTATCCTTCCACTAAAGCCGACCCGACACATCTGGATACACAAGACCTATATATATAATGTGAAAACTGTCAGCAATGAATGTCATTTGTCCGGAAAATAACTAATACAAACTGGCAAGTGGATACTGATTCCCACAAGGAAAGAAAAACTATATATAATCTCCATAGGAACACTCAATGGGCATCTATTGAAGAGTCATCAAATTGTAGACTCGATAGCATCTTGAACTGAATTAGTACTATGCCACTCTCGACAAATGCCTCTCTCAATAATAACTGGTCCCACTATTTGGAAAAAAACAGATAACCTAAGCCCTCTCCAAACCTTCATATAACTCCTAACCTAAAGTACAATGGCTGAGTACTCTTAGGCAGCCGCCTTTAGTATCCTTTGATACCACAAGTTAAGACATGCACTATACATAATAGTACCTGTCTACTCCACACCTCTCTAGGTGTGAAGAAGCTCAAGATGTAAAGATGTCTAGAACCCTCGGGAATGGAACAACCATCTCACTAATCCATAGCACGCTATGACCTGTGTATGCACCCACTCACGGTATACGCGAGGCCAAATTCACCAATTCTTGTTCAATGAAAACTCGATTAAAGCTATATATAAGGTTGGGAAGGGAATCATATAAGTAAGCCCGAAGGCAACGTGAGGTGGAGCTAAGCTCGAAAATAACACAGAGGTTATTAGTCACAGAAGGAGAATGCATTTAGAAGGCCCATACTAAGCAAGATCCAATAAAATAGTCACTCAAAAGATACTACGACTTGAAAATAAAATCCACAATAGAGTAAGCAATAAATATGAGAAACGTCCTAACAGACCTTTGGTCAAAGCTCCAAGTCGCATCAACACATCTATGGCAATCTCAGATTCTGGAACTTATGTCAGACATTGTTAAGTGAAAGACTGACTACTTTATCTGATGCATGATCATGGTGTGCACACACATCAACAATAACATCACAATAAGGGACAATGCTAAACAAATCTACAACTAAATAATTGACATGCAAAATGAGACATGGTAAGTGATAAACAAATAATAAATAAATTAATAAACAGGTGAATAATTAGATAGAAGAATAAATACATGAAAAAAATAATACATTAATCACAAAATAATAACATAATTATACTATACAAGCATGCGGCTAAACATGAGTAAATAATAGCACATATATGATTAAATAATAAATAGATAAATAAATAAATTGATAAATAAATAATTATTTAAATAGTTGATTAATCATGAATAATAATAGTATACCTATCAAATACATGAATTTATAATGAAACACAAATAAATAATAACATACACAAGAGCGAATAAATAAATAAATAAATAAAATTTGATAAATATTAATAATATTTATATTAATAAGTAAATATATCATTAATAATAATAAACAATCATACAAGCATTCATCATAACAAACAAATGTATAAATAACTAGTAATAAACAATAATGAATAAATAAATAAATAATAAATTAAGAGAAGAAACACTAGTAACATCAAAACATACTAAATAATGTGAACATGATCTAAACTAATGAAGGGAGTCTTAAATTATTGAAAACGGTTGGAAAACAAACGACAACAGTCCGAAAGTGGCTGAAAAGGCGACCTAGTAAACTCGGCTGAACCGAACCAAGTCAGGCCGAGTCAACTCGTTCTGAGTTAACTAAACTGGTGGGCTTGGTCGGGTGGGTGAATAAGAGCACAATTGTGGACAGGTGAACAAGGTCGCGGGCTGGGTGGACACAATCACGACTAGACAGGTTGACGGACGTGGACAAGACCAAATTAGGTAAACATGCCCAATGGTTGCCGGTGGTGCTCATTGCCAAAAATTGCCAAAGGTGACGAAGTCGGAGTCACCGCTAGTTCTAATAGATAGAGGAGGTAGAGGTAGAGGTGATGGCGGTGGTGATAGATGGAGTCCGTCCATCAATAGGCTGAAAAATGGCCAGAAAGGGACGAAATCGCCTTCGGGTATGGCAATGACACCGATGGCGATCGTGGCCATGGTGGGGGGTCAAGGATGGCCTCAAAAGTTTGGCTTCAATGAGGGGAAGTGTATGGAGTGATGGTCGGTGGTCTTTGGCCTCAATGAGGGAAAGCCGTATGGAGTGATGGTCGGTGGTATTCGGCCGGTAATTGGCTGAAAAACAGTTGGAAGGAGACAAAAACGTCACAGGGAAAGTGTGAGTCACCAGTGATAATAGCAGCCACAGCTGAGGTTAGTGTTATACTCAAAAGGAAGATCTCAGTTAGGGCAAGCTGTCTGGGTGGTAGGCCTTGCCGAAGGAAGCTCGCCAGCGTTGGAAAATGGCTCGATCGACGGAGGTGGCCGTGAGAAACAACCAAGAAAATTGCCCTGCTGCCAGCTATTTCGGCGGCCTCGTAGCCAAAGCTTGGCCTGGATCGATAGCTGATCGCAAGGCGGTCACAATCGTTCCAGTCTGGTGGCCAGAGAAGGGCTGGAGACTCGCTGGAGGTGAGCCAAAGTGGCAGCAGCAGCAATAGTGAAATTCCTCCAAAAAAGTAGGGAAATTCCAAAAAAATAGGAGAGGCAATGCTAGGGCTATTGTGGAGACTCTAATCTTGCCACGCGGCACAATCTAAACACCCAACAACTCATGGGCCTAGTAGGGTGCACATAGAGTATATACAATGTGTGTGTGTGTGTGAGTGTGTGATTGGAAAGCTTGGATTGACACCAATAAAAGTCGAAACCGACTCGAAGCTTAAAAGTGACTCTATAGATGGAAATCAAGGCAAGAAAGCTAAATGAACCTCGAAACCCTGATTTGATCCGGCAAAGATTTGAGATTCAAATCAAGCTTGGCCCACGAAGGCAATCTGGTAATCCAAAATCTCTATGATGCATGCAAAATAGACACCCTGAAAAACCAAAACAGATATTAAACGCTGCAATGACCAAAATCTAGCCTTGAAACCCTGGGCTAACACAAGGAAAAATCTATATACCTCGTGTATATACTGATAATTCATGTTATACTATAGCATAATTGAAGTTATCATCTATATATCGGGCATACATAACCTCAATAACATGTTCAGAAGGCCATATAGGCCTTATACTAATGGTCTGAAAGTTGAATTGACTCAAACAGACTGGAACTGACTCGAGAGTGGCCAAAACCAAGAAGGGTAAAACCCTAATCCAAATCTATGGTTTTACACCACCAACCTAGGCTGTGGTTGTCATTGGCATGGTTCCACCGTCGACTCACCCCGATTTCCATCTTACACAACCAACAAATAACCAGTCGCAACCCTTCTATTTGGTTACCAGTTAAGAGGCAAGCTCTAATGAAAAGTAGGAGATTTCAGCCAATCAAAATACTGCAAAAATAAAAAATAAATTTTATTATCATAATTTATCTTACCATTTAATTGAAGTCTATCTATAAAATCTTAGTTTACATCTAACGTAAGTTGCATGCATGGCATGACATCTTGCCTGGAATTTAATAAAATAAAAATTGAAAAGCTCTTTTTGACAAAAAGTAGGAGATTTAATCAATCAAAATATTACAAAAGGAAAAATAAAATAGAATTATTATTGTCTATCTCATCATTCAAATGTAGCCTCTTTCAAATCAGAATTTATCTCTAAAATATCAAATCATTACAGTCTATGCCATTATTTAATAAGAGTTTATTATTTCTAGCATAACCCATGCATGACAAAAGTTGGGCTCTGATGAAAAATTGGAGATTCAACCAATGAATATACAAAAAATAATTTAAAACAAATTATTATAGTTCATTTCTCATGCAATTAGAGTCTATCCCTAAAACTGGAGTCTATCGTAAGACATCATATGATTGTAGCATATATCATTATTCAATGAGGGTTAATTTATAAAATTAGAGTCCATCTCTAACATAGGCCCCACATGGCACGACATCTTGCCTGGTTAATTATAAACTTTATAATGCATTGTTCCTTTTGAGATATGCATTAAACATTGATTGTGGATTTGGATTGACAATAGTGTTTGTTTGTTAAAGTGATTTCATTTCTAATGCCTTTGAGTGTACTCCAAATGAGCTTTTTTCTTTTAAATAGCAAATTTTCCCTAGTAATCTGGGTCTTTGTATACTTGTGTATATTTCAAAATTGATACAATTTTCAGTGTACTAACTTGAAGTCGTTCATGTAAAATTTGAATTTTGATTGTAGCAGTTTCTGTGAAAATTTGTGTATAATAAATAATAAATTTTATACTGCATTGTTCGTTTGTGATATGCATTGCATATTGATTCTGCTTGCAGATTGGTGCGAGTATTTGTTTGTTAAAGTGATGTCATTTCTAATAGCATTTTCCACCTAGTAATCTCATTCTTGGTGTTCTTTTGTATATTTCAAAATTGTGACTAATTTGCAGTGTACTTGTTTAACTTGAAACTCTTACTTCAAAATTTGAAGTTTGTTAATAGTAGTTGCTGTGAAAAATTGTAGATGAAGGTGAATCTTGATTGGAGAGGTTTATTGGAGAATCTTTTTACCCTTCGCTCTCTGGTTCAAAATTGTCAACTATGTACGTGTATATATTGTTTAATATTATGCATATTAAATTTTATAATGCATTGTTAGTTTTGTGCTAAATAGAGGTTTGTGTGAAGAGTTTGATGTTTGATGATAGTATTTGATGAAAACATTGGCGACGGAGGTGAATCTTGATGGTACATTTGGATTGAGTGCATGTGGACCCGGTTTCAAAATTTATCAACTATATTGTCTAGTATACATGTTGAATGATTCATCATTGCTTTGTGATAAACAGACATTTGATTATAGTGCTTGATTGGGAAATTTGAAATGGTGGTGAATCTTCATGGTACATTTGAATTGAATGACTTCAATTCTAATTTGCTTATTGTAGTGTAAATGATTTGTTTTTTAATATTCTTATAAATGGTTGGCATTCTTTTCCTACCCTTGTGTGTATTTCAAAATTGCGACAAATTTTCAGTGTTCTTGTTTAACTTTTAATCCTTACTAAATAAGTTTGGAGTCTGACTGTAGTAGTTTCTGTGAAAAAGTTGTTGATGAAGATGAAATTTGATTGAAAATGGGGATTGGTGGTAATTTATACTTGTTGATTGGGCTGATTTGGCATCATTTTTTTTTTTACTTGTTGATTGGGCTGATTTGGCATCATTTTTTTCATTATTACTGTAAATTCTCTTCCTAGAAATCTGGGTCTTTGTACCCTTTTGTAAATTTCAAAATTTGAAATAGTTTTCGGTATATGTGTTTTACTTGTAGTCTTTACTGCATAAATTTGAAGTTTGATTTTAGTAGTTGCTGTAAAAAGTTGTTGGTGAAGGTGAATCTTGATTACATGTGTGTTGGTGTCAACTCTTATTTCTTGGTTGGGCTGATTTTGTCACCTATATTGTGTAGAATACATGTTATATGGTTTGTTGTTGCTTTGTGCTAATTAATAGACATTTGTGTTAAGAGTTTGATGTTTCATTGGAGCTGGATGTGGATCTTGATTTTGATTTGGATTGATGGTAGTGTTTGTTTGTCAAGTGATTCATTTTTAATGTCTTTATTGTACTGTCAATATTTTCTTGTTACGGCTATTTGTATATATGGTCAGGTTTTTTTTACAATAGTGGTCTTTGTACCTTTCTGCCCATATCATAATGTAAAAATTTTACCGTACATATTTTATTTATAGTGATTACTAATTATTACATAATATGAAGTATGACTATAGCAGCTGCTGTGAAAAATTGTAGATTAAGGTGAAACTTTGATTGAAGTTGTGGATTGGTTGTAATTCTTATTTGTTGATTGGGCTGAATTCTTATTTCATACATCGTCAGTGTGTCGTCGTTTTTAAATTAAGCTGTGTCTTTTTTACTTTTCTTTAAGCATTATAATCATTGCCGCTTTTCCTTCATTTTTTTTCTTGTGCTAGAAACCAGCTTATCGCAATCATCTAAACTATATGTGGATATCGTTAGCTTCTGCTCTTTATCTTTTCGTACAGCAACCTAGTTGGTTTTTCTCCTCTTGCTTGTGAAAGAACAGTGGCTGTATTTCTTCTTCTCAACGTATTTATCAGGAAGCAGCACCTCTCTAAAGAGTGAAGGCTCGAAAACAAAGATAACGATATCCTTTACTGATTGATTTCTAGGGAGACTCAATTGAACTTTTGAGGGTGACTTGAAGTTTTACATGGGTATGAGATAAAAATAACAAAAGTGCAATGGAAACTGAAAATTAAATAGCTATAGTGGAGTAGTTTGCAAGCAATTTTTTGAATATCCTACTGTGGTGGCTGGTGAAAGAATTATCCGAGTTTGTAATGTTGGTATTGACATGCTTTTGGAAGTTATTTTATACCTCTCACGAGTTGATTGTAGTTAGCAGGACATTTTCTTGCCATGCAGACAAACATTTTAATCTCTTCTGAATGGAATTAATCGATGATATAACCAATATGTATTTAAAATCTATGTATAGTTGTACATTGCTGTTGCTTTTGCATTGGGCTTTTGTAGGTGAAAATCCTTTTCAACTTGAACTAAAAAATGCTTGGTTGTCTGTGGAAGGATTGAAAATGTTGCCCAAGTTGACAAGTTTGACCCTTGAATTTGTCAGGTTAGATGATGAAAATGTAACTAAGTTGAACGATTGCTTTCCTTCTCTGTAAAGTTTCGACTTGCTTGGAGTTGGTCTTAAAGAGCCTAAGGTTTGTGTTACGCAACTTAAAACTTGCCACCGGACAGTTTCAAACATTCCAATGTCTTTAGAAATTGATGCCCCCGTGTTGACCACACTGTGTCAAGCCACAAAAAGTTGTAATTAAAGCCCCTGTTGTGTCTAAATTCCACCTATTTATGGTAGAACCTATTCAACTTGAAAGTGTTCCCATTTGCATAAGCTTATGCTTCTCTTCCCAGTTGGAACAACCGTCAAGAGTCTGGTCCTGGAATCACATGAGAAAGAGACAATTGACGGTAATCTGCAATTGTTAAGAAATGAGAAACTGATTATTATTTTCTCTAATTTGGAGACTTTAGTAGTGGGTCATTGGGCTTGCTTGGAAATGCACAAGAGCCTGGGGACTGGCTGCAGTGACTGTTTTGCAAACACCAGGGTGGCATAAATTGAAGACTTTAAAGGTAAAAATGTTTGTCTTGAGTGTTGATTGTGCTTATAAGTTTCTTTCTTACATTGTGAACCGTCTTCCTTGAGTTCGATAAAATATGTTCAAGATGTTAGAGATATTCCCTCTCATGAAAAAACGTTCAATCACGTGAGAAGTCGTAAAGACATGAAGATAATTTAAGAGATACGAGAAATTCGATAAGAAATTTGTGGAATAAGAAGAGAGGCTCATTAGTGAGGATTCTAATACTCAAAAAGTTGTGTTTTGAGTTGACTCTTCATTTTCAAGAGGTGTTTTATATCTCTAGTTATAAATATGTGATTGGGCATATATATTAGGTGAGTTTTCCCTTTAGGGAAGTTCATGGAGTGTTCTCATTTAAAGTAGACATGAGAGGTTGGATTTGGAATTTGGGAGAAGAAAAGAGGTGCATTTGGAATTTGGGAGAAGAAAAAGAAATTATTTGTTGTGAGGAGAAAATATGACTTTGGGTTTTTCGAAAAGATCAACAGTGATTAATTTCGTTTCTTTCTCTATATTTTGTCTATGGTTCTTTTGTCTATGGTTTGTAATTGGGAACAGTATTATTGAGAGAGTGGTTTCACTCAAGTAGAGTTTGAAGAAATTTTTCATATCTCAAGTTGAAGTGGGGTCGTAATCTATGGTGTGTGGTTGATCTATTTTTCTTTTAAGGTGTATGTATGTTATTTCTTCAATTTCTTAAGAGTTGTGTCTTTCAGATCTTGTTATTAGTCTGATTTGGGTTAGGAGAGTTATCTCAAACTTTATTCGATATTTGATTGTAAGAGATTTTTTTAATCAAAGTTGATAAAGTAGTAAGTTGGTTTCTGTTTCATAAATTGGAGGAAAGTTTCTATCCATTTTTTGGTGTCTCATCATTTCATCTTATATTTGTTCTCATTTCATCTTGAAGAGAAATATTTTATGAGTTTATTTCTGCTAGAGCGTCTATTTCCTAACGCAAGTTGCAATCCATGGAGATTGCATCTTTTTAGATGCTTTTATTGTTAAATGTCATCTACAAATTGCAAACAGCTGGGATTGGAGATTCACCAAATGGGATGAATTTGAGGAGGAACTCTAGGCTTGAAGATGGTATCAGTAGCATTTTGTTCATAGGTCAAGTTGGATTGTGAGAACTTAAAATTTAGCATTTTTTCTAAATGTAATTCATTGTGGAAACTTTTCCATTTTAGATGGTGGGATGGGAAGTGAAAAAGGATAAGAATTCTTAAACTTGTGCTGTGTTATAAGAAAGAAAAGAGGTTTAGATTCAGATATAATTTAAATGTATGCCTGGTGGTATTTAAGAGGAAAGAAATATGGATTAAAAAAAATGGAAATATAGAGTACAGATTTTGCTTTCATTGCATCATAGTAGATCAATGAATTTCTTTAAATTCCAGGGGATGTCGCCAAGCGGGATATACTTGAAATATTTTTTATCTAAACTCGTAGCATTTGCAAATTAAGGATGAAAGTGAGTAACTTATTCACGTTTTCTCAGATGGTCTTACTGGTTGTCACGAAAGAAGTGTAAAATCTCAAAATGCTGTAAGTTTTAAGTTTTAAAAAATGTGGTGTAATTAAATTAGTATATTTAACAAAATAAGTTGTCATGGTTTAATTTATTTTGTGTAAAAACTGCTGGAGTTTCTTGGAAGTAGTCTCTTGTGTTCAAAAGAAACTTATGTATTTTCTTGTATTTTTTAGAGAATGATTTTCTTGCATTTTGGGAAAGGGAAAAAAATTCTTTCAAATTAGGGACATCTGGGAAAAAACTATGGTCATTTTCCAAATAAAATATATTGAATATAAATTATTTATTTTTAGAGTACTTTAATTGAAAATTATTGCTTGGACATTTAATGAAAGATTTAAGCCAAAAATATTTGGAACCATTATTTGTCTACCTAACCGCTGCTCTGGTTACTTGTTAAATACTTGGACATCAACTTCCAAATTAACAAATTAATCGTGTTTTATATTCTTCGTATGATTTCCTTTCCTAGGTCGTAGTAACACTCATTGAGATATTATTTACAAGCAGTAGTTTACAATTTGATAATTTTATCCCTTCTAAATCTTAAATTTGAATGAAATAAACAAAAATTAATTCATGAAGATGTGTCAACTAGTAGTGAATGATTTACCAGTTTTGACTATATAATTTAACAATCATAATGAGCATGAGCCCTTGGATTTTATTTTTTATTTTTTAAAGTGTTAGTTTACTTTGCTATAGGTTAACATAAATTAAGAGATGAAGTTGAGGAAAAACAGCTGCACAAAAGGAGAAGTGGGGCTTACCGCCAAATTACGGCAGTTAACTTGCAATGTGATTGCAAATTACAAATGCTAAAAAAAGTATCTTTTACGACCAGACCTTTGTAGGCACCGAGCCTCTTATCATGGACCAAACAACAAATTAAAGAATCCATCAATATATGTGTTAGGAATACGTAGTGTTACATGCGAGTGATGCATCACTAAAAATGTAATCAAGCCAAGCTAACTCACCAGTAAAATAGATTCAACTTAGTTTCGGCTTAAACTTGTACTTTTTAGTATTGTGTGAACAAAAGCTCAATTTGAAAACAATAGCTTGATGAGTAAATAGAGCATGAGTATATGTCTGGTTGGCTCGATTCAGTTCAAAGCTCAAGCTCAAAACATTTAACCTAGATAAAATGTTTAATTTAGTTTATTTACGTGCATTGATAGTTAATACACCATTGGGGTCATATATATATATACCATAAAAAGTACTATTTTTCTCGGAGAGTGAAAATATTTAAGATAATGGGACAAATTTGAGCTTGGTGGAATTATTAAAGAGTTTAGCTGACACTGACTTGAAATTTATTTAATTAAACATGAGCCAAACTCGAACACTCAACTCAAACACTCAGTAGGGATTTTTAAAATGCTTGAGCATGACTTGTAAAAATAAAGCCTCCTGTCAAACAAAGTTCTAAGCAAGCTGAACATCTCAGTTCAGCCCAACTCACTTACATCCGTATGCATTGCTGGAGTTGCTAAGGCTTAGATGGAACACCACGTTAAGCATTACCAAATATTTTTCAATTATAAACAGGTAATCATAATGGTTGGCACTATTATTTCCAATGCTACCAATCTTCCTTTTGACTCCATATAGCTCGACGTAACTTTGTGCAAGTGGATTTTATAAGGAGTAAATTTGCCGATAAGTTATTATCGTACCCTTTTTTGTTGAGTTTTTTAATGCCAGATTTCGTTTGCTAATGGTGATGAGTGATGACCAAAGTTTATGTTCAATTAGACAAACTTGTCCTAAGAAAAATATTTTGACAGAATTTCATTCCAATGCTAATCACTCATGTTGGGTTTATCCCACATCAATCGTTAGATATTGGTGAATTATATATAGGCTAATGAAGAAATTTATTCATTGAATTAACTTTCAGATTAAGAAATGCCTGTGACACTTATTACATGCCCCTTTTATAGGCCCAAAGGTTACAAGGTCCTAACATTGTTATCAGAGCTTGGTTAGGGGCCTAAGGGTTGCAAAGTCCCAACATTATTATCAGAGCTTGGTTAGGGGCCCAAGGGTTACAAAGTCCCAACAATGTTATCAGAGCTTAGTTGGGGGCCCAAGAAGTCCAACAATGTTATGGTTAGGGGCCAGAAGTGGTATCGAACAATGCCGATTGTGGATGTTTTCCTTCATGGGTCTCCACCTGATTATTTGAAGGGAAGGTGATACATTTGGAAGATTGCCGATTGTGGATGTTTTCCTTCATGGGCTTCATGGGCTATATTTGATGATTTGAAGGGAAGGGAATTTGGCCAGGTTTTAAAGGAATTTGGCTAAATTACAATTTGGGAGATTTAGTGTTTGTCTACGCTCGATTGTGAATGTTTTCCTTTATGGGTGAAGGGAGTTTGTTTTCCTTCGTGGGTTCCACCTGATGATTTGAAGGAGTTTGTTTTCCTTTTACGGGTTCCACTTGATGATTTGAAGGGAGTTTGCCATATTTTCCTTCATGGGTTCCACCTAATAGTTTTCCTTCATGAGTTCCACTGGATGATTTGAAGGGTAGTTTATTTTCCTTCATAGGTTATACCTGATAATTTGAAAGGAGTTTGCCATGTTTTCTTTCATGGGTTCCACTTGATGATTTGAAAGGAGTTTGCCAGATGGGTCGCGATGAAAAGGGAATTGTCGGATAATGATGATTTCAAGGACGCCCGATGTGTGAAAAGGATTTGTTGGATTTATTCCTACATCTGCCGTCTAATGAAAAGTGAGAGTTGTCAGACGATGATGGTTTCGAGGGACGCCTGATATGTGGAGAGGAGTTGTTGGGTCTATCACATATTAGTCGTGGATGATATTTGTGAGTTGCATATAGGCTAATGAGAAAGCATTATTTTTTGAGTCAACTTTTGGATTAAGAGAAGTCATGTGATACTTACAAGTCCCTTTTGAAGGCCCAAAGGGCCCAACAATATTATCGAGAGCTTAGTTGGGGGCCCAACGGGTCTATAAACCCATCCTTTCATATTTGATGAAAAAAATTTTGGCTCCCATCTATAGTAAAGAATGATATTCTTTTGTTTAAACTATTGAGTTATCCAAATTCCAAACTATGATTTTCCTTGGTTTTCTTTTGCCAATCCGGTTCAGAAAATCAAGAAAAGCATGATTAGAGGTTGAACCGGACCCGGTCCAGTGCTGCTAATATCAGCCAATGGATAGTGCGAAGTATTATCCGCATTTTGGAAAAACAAAAGAAGAAAAGATATGGTTGGGTTGAGCCATTGGCGGCAGCGATGGAGGGAGTGAAGATGGCACCGCTTCTCTCCATGGCCGCACCTCTTCCTCTTCTTTCCACTCCTTCCTGCTTCCCCTGCAAATACCCATGTCGTAAATGTCTTCCCTTTCTCCCCATTTCTCTGTTTTCACCACTGCTTTACTTGACTTTTATTGCTTTATGTACTTCCCTATGTAAATTTATGGCTAAACAATTTGCGAGTTGAAGAATGGTTTTTGTTGGTTAAGTTATACTGGGTTTGTCAGAATTTGTGGTATAGCATTTGTGAAGGAAGAACTGAAGCATGTATGATTGGTTTGGTTGTATTAGGTTGATTTCATGTCTGCTTACTTATTTCCTTGCTCAACTAGTCTTCCAGTTTGCTTCTTCATGGTTAATGAAAACTAGTGGCTTACTTGCACAATTGAGAGTGATACTGAATTTTTACTATTTTTTATAACTAGATCAACATGAAGTGTAGTGTGTTCCTACTTGAATTATTAGAATTTTTATTTAAAGTGTCTGGAATCCAATCCTTAATTGCATATTATAATTTTTAGTTGAATTGCATCTCTCAATTTTAACTTCCCTGTGTAAATATTTGGCTAGAACAATATGCGAGTTGTAGAAGGGTTTTTGTGGGTTAAGTGGTGCTAAGCTTGTTATAATTTGTAGTTTAGCATTTGTGACGAAAAAAATAAGACATGTATGATTGGTTAGATGGTTATATTAGGTTGATTTCATGTCTGTTTACTTATTTCCTTGTTCAACTAGTCATTCACTTTGCTTCTCTATGGTTTATGAAACCAATTAGCCTACTCGCAGGATTGAGGGTGTTGTAAAATTTTGAATTCTTTAAAGCAACTATTGTTTTGAAAATTATGTGTTATCATGCCAATAATGTCTACTTTTTGAAACTAGATCGACTTGAAGGGTGTTCCTACTTAAATTATTAGAATTATTGTTTAAAGTGTCTGGAGTCTACTCCTTGTTAAATTAAATTTCTTGTATATTTATATTTCCTAGTTGAATTACACCTCTCAATGTTTCTAGTCATCCTTGCTTTTTTAAATATAATGTATAATCCTTGTTGAATTAGATTTATTAATACTATTATTTATACTTACAGATAAGGAAAGGGTAAATTATAAATTAATAAAGGTCATATGCTGAATTACGATGAATTTTCTTCCCCTTTAGTATAATGGCATGGGATATTTAATCTTCTCAAGAGGTGTATTTGAACGACATAGATTAATAGATTTCATTTTTAAACTGTGTACTCACTATCTTGTTGTCATGTTTATGTGGACAATGGCTCATCAGCGAATATTCCTGTAGGGTATTGGCCAAGAAGATCTTTTCCCATCTCTCTAAGTTTGAAGACTTCTTGGATAGTGCCATCTTCGATTAGAAACACATCAGGTCAGCTGTATTCGATTGTTTCTCTTTTGCACTTTTATAATATTGTTTTCAGTTTGGTTGTTGAATTGTTTTCTTTTCCTCTTGAAATTTTCAAGAATTTGTAACATAATGTGCCCTTTTTACCTCTAGCATCTGTGTGGACGGCCAGTGAACATACTGGTGAGGACATTGCAAGAGATGAAGGAGTAAGTGGTGATGCCATACGGCGACGTTTCCTTGATTTTTATTCTTCTCGTGGCCATAAGATTCTTCCAAGTTCTTCGCTCATTCCTGATGATCCCACTGTTCTCCTAACAATTGCTGGGATGCTTCAGTTTAAGCCTATATTTCTTGGAAAGGTATGATAGTGATGTTGTCATTATTGGCGAAGTAGTAAAATATACTGTATCTGCCTTCAAATATGTTGCATTGTAGATAAGAAGAGTGATTTATTTTATACAACAAGGCAAAAAAAGATTTTCCTTTGGCAAGTACAAAGTAGCTCATGCTATTGTTAACTTTTGCATAAAATTTGTTACAAGCTGTTTGGCTACCAACAGAACCGTACTGAACCATCAGGATTATTGCTATTTCTCTTCATGTGACATTTTGGGTTTTTCCCTCGTTTTTTTACTATATGTCTACTCTAGTATAATATTTTGTTCATATGCATTATTTCTTACGTTTGTGTTTAATCTATCTGTGCAATCCTGTGAGTGTGTACATTTGTTCTTGACAGTTGTAGCAAATGAGCACAACTTATTTGTTTGATCATGCTTTAAGATTGAAAGAAGAGGGTTGCTTTTTGAGCTTGTGTGACTACCACTGTAAACTTTCTGCTTCCCATATCTCATTGTTTTTGGTATCTGCCTTAGGCACCTAAGAGTATACCACGTGCTGCTACTTCTCAGAGATGCATACGAACAAATGATATAGACAACGTTGGCAGAACAACTCGACACCAAACTTTCTTTGAAATGCTTGGAAATTTCAGTTTTGGTGATTACTTCAAGAATGAAGCAATTGTTTGGGCATGGGACCTTTCAACCAAGGAGTATGCACACAATTTTATTGCTGATGGGCCATGAACTCTAAATTTGGTAAACTTGTGTTACTTAAGTGTAAGCATGACCATTGTTCGTTTATGTACAAAATGGTATACCCGTTATGAAGAATATTCGCTTCCCTTGCATCCGATTACAAATCCTGTTGTCATCCAGTGAATGGAGTAATCAGTAGCTTGGGGCTTTCCTTGTTTGGATGGTGTCACTATGAAAGGCAATTTTCCATATTTCTTATCACAGCATTTTGTTTTTTTGGGTATCCTTTTAGATGTTCCTAAACCTAATTTTTAGAGTGCAGGTTTGTTTGGTGGATTTGATTTGAATAATTATGATAGTTTACTTCTCAATTATTTCACGTTTTCATGAATGATTCTAAAGGCCTATAATAGAAGTATCAACAATATTACAGCAGTTCCTACTGTTTCTCATGTTTATTTCGAAAAATGAATATAAATGGAAAAAAACAATAGCCTGTGAAGAGAAAGAGCTTAGCAACCTGGATAAACTTGAGTGACAAAAAAGTATTATTTTGATGTACCTATCTTAGGGGTTTTTACTAGTCCAACATGAGTTAATTTTGAGAAACTCTGTTAATGTGGTTTTTTTTTATGAGCCTTATACACATGAGGTACTGCTCATATAGCTTATATGATCTACAACTTCTATTTGGAGCAATTTAATGGGTCCAGTACTTAAAATCCACATAAATAAATGTAAAAATAAATAAGTTGGGTGTCTATAAATTTTCAAATCCATCTAATGTTTTTAATCCTTTCATCTTAATTATCAAAATAATTGAAATAAAAATTCAGTTTATAATAATTGCATTTTTTTGAAAATCTAAAACTTAGCCATATAGACGCTTAAAAAGATACAAATTTATCAACCTCCTATTTATGTACTCTATTCACATGCATATTGACCTCATTATATGGGACCCAATAAATAAAGTTCAAATTAAAGGTGTGGTTCATATGAGGTATATTAGATGTAACTCACCTTAATTTTTCCCATTTTTTATTTGCCATCATAGAATCTGGTGATATTTTGATATTTAACTGACCTGCTTTAATAGAATGCCTTTCTTGGAAAAATAACGTTTTGTTGCTGAATTGTTTTGTTGCTTGTTTCAACATTATTTTTCTTCTGATTAATGCAGGGCTAGATATACAATATTGATAAATTCAACCACAAACATTAACTTTTTGTGCATGGCAGTAAGGGTAATTAGATTGATTAAGTGTATCCAGTAATGTTTCAAATAATTCTTGACTAGTATTTGATTGTTTGAGCTGTATGTGGATGACAATGCCATTACTGGCTTTACTATATTTAGCTTTTTAGATTTGTTAATAACTATCAATGTTTTTACAACACAAAGTACTCCTCAATGTTTGTAAATTTAAGTAATTATGCTCCACCTCAAATGGTATTACTAAACAAAATCTTCAATTTAATATCACTCTTGTCACCTAATTTTATTACTATTTATTTGTTCAGGTTTAAACTACCTTCAGACAGACTATGGATTAGTGTTTTTGAGGATGATGATGAAGCATTTTATATTTGGCATGATTTGGTAAGTTCCATCCATAGTTATCTGTTTTACATAGTGATTCTTAGTTTCCTAATAGCACATTTTTGTTTTCCTCCTTATATAGATTCATGGATTGGTCCTAATAGGTAATATATCAATGAATAGAATATTTAGATTTTTTTTTGTGTGGGATAAATATAATGATGGCATACTGGAAATATTCTGATAAGTTTTAGATAGAAGAAATGCCTAGATGTAATCAGAAAGAAGTTGTAATAATCTATTCAAATGGAGAAATAGGTGAAGGAGCTGCATATAGTAGAAATTGCAGGTGTTGTCAATTAGAGAAAATGCTTAGAGATTTTGTTCTGAGCTCCGAAATAAAAGTGAAATCACATAGCTTAAAGCATGCCTTCTTTAATGGCAAATGAAATAAATAATGTCTAACAAGTTATGAAAGGGCATAATGGTGGAGCAGTATCCTTTTCAATGAGTAGAAAAATGTAATAAGAGCCTAAGGTGATGATATATATAATATTTTGAAATCCTATAAAATTTGGTTTAGGCAGCGCGAACACTGTTTCCATGGATTGTATGATGAAGATTTTTCCACTCAAAATATTCTTTATGTCAATAACTGAAAGTTTCTCAGCATTACAGAAAAGAAGAGGCATGTTACCCCTTTTGATTGGTTGAGGCTCGATATAGAAGCTTCTTTGCTGAAATCTCTGTTTTACCATAATAAAGTGCAGGCTATAGTTCCATATGCCATGCACCACCAGAAGTATAAGAACCACCATTTATTTTATATTGCAATCCATATGGCACTGAATCTACCATATTGGCTGCTGATCATTTTCACTAAATTAATCATGCTTCTCTCTATGCAATTTACCATAACAGGCTAGTAACATACATCCAATGTGCTTCATGCCCCTGATCTTTGACTTTGCTACCTTGAAGTCACAGATATGCAGTGACATAAAATCAACATTTTTTATTGCTTTTACTGGCTTGTTGAGCAATCGGAATTTCTTATTGCTTTTACATGAAATCATTAGGTAGGTGTTCCGGTGGATCGTATAAAAAGAATGGGCGAGGATGACAACTTCTGGACTAGTGGGGCTACTGGTCCTTGCGGTCCATGCTCTGAGATTTATTATGATTTTTGCCCTGAGCTAGGGTATACCAATGTTGTAAGTAACTTATACTAAAGTTTTAAAATGTTGTATTTATTGCTTTGTTTTAAGGCATATTGTCAGGTAATCTTCACTTTGAATGCTTTTGATTAATGATTTACGAGGAAGAACTGCCACTTCTAGCATGTCTAATGATAATGAGTTTGTGAAAATGTTTCTCTGTGACTTTTGACCGGTGGGAAGTTTGGGACAAGAAATGATATGGCATCCACAAAAAATAGCCTAGTTTAACTTGCTTTATTAAAAGAACAAACAAAAAAGGCGTGGTATGGTATTCCAATAGACAAAGCTTTACCAGCTTCCCGAGCATTGCGGTTTCCAAGCTGTTTGTCTGGAATGTTGAACTTGTATTCTTGATTAGTAGTCTAGAAGATGGGATGCCTTAATATTTTAAGCCCATTTGTTTGCATTTTATTAAATTGTTTCATTGTTTGCATTTCTCATGGAACTATTTCATTTTTCCATTAATACGAAAAAGTGAACGTGTAGGATCTTGGAGATGATTCTAGATTTATTGAGTTTTACAACTTGGTGTTTATGCAATACAACAAGAAAGATGATGGATCTCTTGAACCACTGAAACAAAAGAATATTGACACTGGGTTGGGTCTTGAAAGGATGGCCAGAATCCTTCAAAAGGTGAAAGCGAACTTTGGTATGTCTGGAAGTTCAAAAGTTACTTATACTTGTCATTTGATCACATTGTCTTGCTATGGTATTTGTGTATTTCAGGTTCCAAACAATTATGAGACTGATTTGATATTCCCGATTATATTGAAAGCATCAAAAATGGCTGCAGTTTCCTATGCTGAAGCTAATGATCGTATGAAGGCCAATTTAAAAGTGCAGTTTCTTTTTCTTTTTCATAATTTGTTATTTCCTTCTTTATGCTTGCTTGATTTACAGTTACTGTTCTTATGATATTTATGATTTTGATCACCACCAGATAATTGGGGATCACATGCGTGCTGTAGTCTATCTCATTTCTGATGGGGTAATTCCTTCAAATATTGGAAGGGGTTATATTGTTCGCCGGCTTATAAGGCGCATAGTTCGTACTGGAAGGTTAGTTGGTATACAAGGGAACGAGGAAGGGGCATTTTTGCCAGAACTTGCTGAAGAAGTGATTAGACTGAGCATTAATATAGACCCGGATTTGCAGGGTAAAAGTTCACGAATTCTGGAAGAGCTCAAAAGGGAAGAGCTTCGATTTGTGCAAACTTTGGGGAGAGGAGAAAGCTTCTAGATCAGTTGCTTAGTGATGCCTTACTATCAAGCTCTAATCCCCGTATCTCTGGAAAAGATGCATTTCTCTTGTATGACACGTATGGCTTTCCTGTAGAAATAACAATTGAGGTTGCCGGGGAGCGTGGTGTGAATGTAGACATGAAAGAATTTGACATTGAAATGGAGAACCAAAGGCGTCAGTCACAAGCTGCCCACACTGTTGTAAAGCTCTCTGTTGGAAGTGAGGAAGCTGAACTCATTCAGACTGTAACTGACACTGAATTCTTAGGCTATGAAACTCTCTCTACTCGGGCTGTTGTAAAAGGTCTTTTGTTACAAGGAGACCTAGTAGAACAAGTTCCATAAGGTGCTGATGTGGAAATTATTCTTGACAGAACGCCATTTTATGCAGAAGCTGGTGGGCAAGTGGGGGACAATGGTCTTCTTTATGTGCTAGAATCTAAAGAAAGTGGAGTAGAAGTTATCGTTGAAATTAAAGATGTGCAGAAGTCTCTTGGAAACATATTTGTTCATAAAGGTGTCATCAAGGAGGGAATACTGGAAGTTGGTGCAGAAGTAAATGCTTCTGTGGATGAAAATCTGAGACAACGAGCAAGAGTAACCTGCTAACTATCAACTTTTACTCTTACTTGTTTGATTTTTCTCTCTCAAAGTCAGGTCTTCAAAACAAATCCTGTAATAGAAAAACTATAAAATCATGGAGAAGTTTACATGGAACTCCTGATCATTGGCCCCACAGAGGATAGTAGAATATATGTGAACATGCAGTTAGCATGTATCACTTTCATAAAATAACAACTTTTTTTTCTGTAAGTAGCTATTGAATTGATCGCTGAGCCTTATTACCAAATAATCATTAAAATAATTACCAGAAACTTGACTCTGAATGTCTTGTCATTGTTAATTTCTACAGTCTAATGCTTTAGTTTTAGGACAGATGTACTTTGTCACAGTTGCACAACGATAAAATTAGCATACTACCTGTTAACTTTCTTAATTTAAGATTTATTCCCTTACTTTCTATCGGAGCTATCTCAACACTTACAATGGCTTACTCTATCTACTATCTCTTTCTTTTCCATTTGTTAGCTCAATACTCTTGGTTATTATGTTGCTATCTCTTTAGTTAAAATGAAAGGATGTAACTCAATTCCTTGCACCGTAACTGTCATGTACTTTTTAGTAATATTTTATGATGACTTGTCCTGTTTGCTCAATTATTTGAAATCAGGGAAATGATGATGGCAGCTACGTGTTCCATTTGTTTGCCTACCTTGAAGTTTGCTTAAATAAATTTTCTGAACTGTTCCAGGTACACCATACTGCTACTCATTTGCTACAGGCAGCACTGAAAAGTGTTGTTGGCGAGGAAACCTCACAAGCTGGCTCACTTGTGTCTTTTGATCGTTTGCGGTTTGATTTCAATTTTCATCGGTCTCTTCAAGATAAGGAATTGATTGAAATTGAAGGGTTGGTCAATAGGTGGATTGGTGATTCTACACAGCTTCAAACTAAGATAATGCCTCTTGTTGATGCAAAAAGAGCTGGGGCAATAGCCATGTTTGGTGAAAAATACGCGGATGAGGTTCCACTTTATAAAGGGCTTACTTAACGATTTTGAACTATGATGGTATTTAAAGTGAAATTTTTCTGTACTATATATTTTATTTACTGCTGTTCTTGGCCTTGGAATATTTAGGTTCGGGTGGTAGAGGTTCCTGGTGTTTCTATGGAATTATGTGGTGGGACTCATGTCAGTAACACTGCTGAAATACGCGGTTTCAAGGTAATTTCAGAGCAGGGAATTGCATCTGGAGTAAGGCGTATTGAAGCTGTTGCCGGTGAAGCATTTATTGAGTACGTTAATGCAAGAGATAGCTACATGAAACAGCTTTGTACCATCCTCAAGGTATGCTTTTCCATTATCAATTTGGTAGGAAATTTTAGTTTGTTCTCATGGCTTCCAGTAATCTGGAAGTTAAAATATATTGATGTGTACCACTTTGAAAGATAGCTGGTTGAATTGAAGAAATTTTATGTACTGTAAAATATGTAAAGGAAAGTTCTATTTCGGAAAATATGATTAGGTTAAAATAATTCACAAAGGCCCTAAAAGATTTTCCTATTTGGTATGTCTCCACAGTCCAGCAAATAACAGATTAAGATTTATGGCCCAGGCAAAAGCTGAGGATGTAACCACCCGTGTGGAAAATCTACTAGAAGAGCTGCGATCAGTGAGAAATGAAGTCTCCGCAGCACGTGCTAAGGCAGCAACCTACAAAGCATCGATGGTTGCTAACAAAGCCTTGACCATAGGAACTTCCAATTACAGGTAATAGCAGCAGCCAAATACACCCCTAAAATCTTGGTATATTGCAAAATTTCGAAACTATTTTGTTGTTACCTCAGCAAGCTTTTTCCCTGATGTACAGGGTTCTAGTTGAAAACATGGATGACATGGATGCTGATTCACTCAAAAGCGCAGCAGAATATCTTGTTAATCTTCTCAAGGATCCTGTGGCAGTGTTATTAGGTTCATGCCCGGGTGATGGAAAGGTTAGCTTGGTGGCTGCATTTAGTCCTGGCATTGTTGAGTTGGGTTTCCAGGCAGGAAAGTTCATTGGCAGTGTAGCGAAAATGTGCGGTGGAGGTGGGGGCGGTAGGCCTAACTTTGCACAGGCAGGTGGAAGGAAACCCGAAAACCTATCTAGTGCATTGGATAAAGCTCGAACTGAACTTATCGGAACCATGTCAAAGAAGATAAGTTGAAGGTTCTTCCTGATGAAGTTTAACCCTTGGTTGCTAGATTAGAATCGACCAAATTGTGTGTTTTGTTCAGTTCTGTTCATCGTTGTGTGGATTATGTTTTGACTCTTGATATTTCCGGAATTCATTCTTAAGATGGATCAAATAGAAAATTTATTGTCAATTTTTGTCTGGCAACGAAAATATGGTATGCAAGCCCTTCAATCCACCCAAAATGGCGCTCATTTAAAGGTCACAAAGTGCAATTGACAAAATTATGGTACACCATCTGGACGAGTCATGTTCAAAATTTTTGGCCGCATTAGCATTAATAATATCATGTTTGATATGCATATGCAACTTAGATACTTGTAAGTTTGTAACATTCATTCGAATCACGAAAAAAATAATAAGGATTTTATTTGGATAAAGTAAATGATAATAGTTGGAATTTGTTGATTAGAGAGCTAAAATCAATATTACATTTTTTTCAAAAAATCTCTTACTCAAGTCTAGAAAGGTGACGGCTGTTGGCTGTCGTGACACGTGGGTTTCGCTGGGAAAAGAATCGGCAGTCACACGTTCTATTGGGGCATGTTTGGATCGAAGAAAAACGTGAGAAAGATGGAAAATAGTTTTATATGGTGTGGGCCCCACTGGAATATCTATTCGCAATCTGCTTTCTTGCCAAAATCTCGAGGAAATGCAAGAACGTGTGGCAGGCCCTCATGTCTCTTCCTCCCTCGGCAGTCGGCACACTGCAATCCTCTCCTTTGGACGCCACCGCCATCCTTTGTGGCCATCACGCCTTTGCCTTCGGACGCCGTCGCTGTTGTGGCCATCCTTCGTCTGTCATTTTGTCCTTACCTTTGGACACTGTCGCCATCCTTTTCGCCCGCCTTTGGACACAGTCAAGACAAAGCTATCGTGTTCTTTGTGTATTAGCACCTCTTTGTCCCCATCCCCATAACAGATATTCTCCTTAACCTATTTTCAGTCACGATATAATAATTTTTGATCGATCCCACTTTCTGATTTTTGAGTGCAGTGGTTTTTGTTAGATTTTAAACATAAATATATACATTTATTTATAATTATATCATGTACTTTTTGTTTTCAAGTTTGCAAATAGAGGGTTATGGTCCCCGACATTCGCAAATAATTTTTGTTTTAACATCTCATTGTTCAAAAACTTTGCTCTTGAAAAATTGGTACTGAATTTAAAAGATCAAAATTAAAGGAAGTATAGAATTATTTTGCTTTTATGGATTCAAGTACGCTTCATTATCAAATTTTATTTCTTGATGAGTTAATCTGATAAAGATTAAGATTTTAATGATGATTTTATTATATGTATAATTTAATTGAAATCAAAGTTTTATAATAAGTGGTATCATTAGATCATTAAGGATTAATTAATAAACACTTATTTGAAACTGTCTAGTTTCATATCACATCCATATCTAATGATTATCCTAAAATAATATTATTTTGTAAGAAGGAATAAATTGATATAGTTTTCAATTTATTTAGATTTTCTCAAAATTCATTACTAGTTATTGTTATTTTCATAAATCGGATTAAAAGAAATTACAAGGAATAGTTGTATATGAGATATTTATTCATAAATCAAGGTCCTCTTTTAGTAAAATATCAAGTGAGGAAAATAAAGTTACAAAAGGTTATAATATTAAAAATTTTTAAATAAAGATACTTGTATAACCTTTTCAATTTTATGTTCTTTATATTTGGGATTATTAAATTTAAATTATGGTTCAGTTATAATTAATATTTTAGAATTTACTAATGACTATAATATGCTACTAAAGTACTCTCTTTTGTGAAAATTAATTTATTTTTAATATTAAGACGGGTGTGGGTATTTGATTCATGTGAATATTAATCAGCCTAAAAGAAAATTAATATTTAAAAATATTATATATTCATTTGTGGTAATAAATATGAAATAATTATCAAGATTCCATATGAATTATCAAGGTTTATTATTTGCTAAGATTTATTGTTCAATTTGATTACTGCATTAAGAGTACTAACAAATTAATATTTCTATCAAATGACTAAATATTAATGTTGTGCTAGGTATCTGTTAATGAGATTAATCATTGTTTGGATTATTAATCTTCTTATGCTGCATGTTATTTTATTTTATTTTTAGTTAATCAATTTACTTCTATGAATTCTATCAACATCAATTCAGTTCTCATACTTAAAAATAATTTTAAGGATCTCAGCTTCATGGATTTTGACCTTGCATTTAGGACCGAACAACCTACTTTCTCTTACCGATAAAAGTTTTATTGAGGAACAATAGGACATTGAGAAGTGAGAACGTTCAAATCGCATTAGTCTTATGATCATAAAGCGTGGAATTATAGAGACCTTTAGGAGTGATGTGTCTGAAAAGGTTACTACAGCCATTAAGTTTCTTAAAGAAATTTGAAAAGTGTTTTGTAAAAAATGATAAGGCTGAAACAAGTACGCTTTTGTCAAACTTGATTTCAATGAAATTTAAAGGCAAAATAAACATAATAGAGTACATCTTAGAGATATCAAATCTTGCTTTAAAACTAAAAGTATTAAAGTTAGAGCTATCTAAGGATCTGCTCATGGATTTAGTTTTAATTTTTCTTTCGACATAATTTAGTCAATTGAAAGTCCATTACAACTAGTTAGAGGGACAAATAGACTCTTAATGAGCTCATTTCTTATTATGTCAAGAAGAAGAAAGGTTGAAGCAAGAACAGGCTGAAAGTGGTCACTTGACTAGTATATATCAGGACAAAAATAAGAAAAAAAGGGCTAAGGAAGCTCGTAATAGTTCTCACAAGCAACAACAAAAGAAAGAAAATCAGGCTTCTTGTTGTTTCTTTTGTGGTAAACCTAAACATATGAACAAGGAATGTACTAAGTATCACATTTAGCGTGTAAAGAAAAGTCTATTTCTTAATTTTGTTTGTTCTGAGGTTAATTTAGCTTCAGTGCCAATACACACATGGTGGCTAGATTCAAATGCTACTACTCACATAAGTGTGTCGATGTTGGGTTACCTAAATTACTGAAAGTCAAATGATGTTGATAGATTCATCTATATGGGTGGTGGCAAATAAGTTATAGTTGAAGCAATATAGAATTTTAGCTTATTATTGAAGACATGATATTATTTGGATTTGAAAGTGACATGTCGTAGCATTTTTTAGATGAAATTTGGTTTCTATTTTTATGTTGAGCAAATTTGGTTATTCTTATTTATTTAGAAATAATAAACTTAGTCTTTTTTCTAAATTCAAATATTGTAAGTATGGTTCCTTGTCTTTTTATAATTATCAATATTTATTTAATACTATTGCATCTTTTAATAAACTTTGTATGTGAGTTTACGTGGTACGAAAAGAAAATTAGCCAACGAAATTTCTGCTTTACTTTGGCACAAGTGTTTGAGATACATTTTTAAATAGAGAATTGAACAACTAATGTCAAATGAAATTCTTAATTATTTTAATTTATCAGATCTTCAAGTCTGTGTTGAGTGTATTAAGGGAAAACAAACAAATATAAGGAGACTAGGTGCCAATAGGTCTTCAAGCATCTTAGAACTAATAGATACGGACATTTGTGGGTCATTTCATATGGCTTCTTTGAATGGTCAACAACATTGAATTATGTTCATAGACGATTATTCTCGTTATGGTTATCTTTATCTCATTAATGAGGAGTTGCAAGCATTTTATTTAAAGCATATAAGGCTGAAGTTGAGAACCAACTTGATAAAACTATTAAGGTTATCAGATCTGACCATGGTGGTCAATACTATGGTAGATATGATGGATCAGGTGTATAACGTCCAGGACCATTTGCCAAATTCCTAAAAGAATACGGAATCGTCCCACAATATACAATGTCAGGCACTCCTAGCATAAATAATGTTGCTGAGAGACGAAACCGAACATTAAAAGACTTAGTAAGAAATATGATTGACTTTACTTGATTCACTCTAGGGCGAGGCACTAAAGACATTAGCATATCTTCTTAATAGAGTACCAACAAAGGCAACAGTTAAGACCTTTTATGAATTGTGGACCGGAAAACATCCTATTATTAAACATTTATGCATTTAGGGTTGTCCAACTGAGGCAAGGCCTTATAGGCCAAATGAAAGGAAACTGGACTCAAGAACAGTTAGCAGCTATTTTGTTGGGTACTTTGAATATAATAAGGTCATTTTTGAAATGGAAAATGCCCAATTCTTTGAAGATGTTGAGTTTGAAGGGGGAAATGAAATTAGAAACTTTGTCTTTGAAGAAGATTTTATTTCTCTACCCATGATTATTTTTTACAATAATTAGGATCATATTTCTAATGTAGTTTAAGAAACAATACTATAATTACAAGATAATATCGAGAATCTCCCTAATCATAATCATTAAATTATACCTAAAGAGAAAACTCAATAGCCTTAAGAGCGAATGCCATTGAGGAGATCCACAAGAAAAAAGAGAAATGCAATTCCAAATGATTATATCATATTTCTCGAAGAACATGCGGATAATATTGGAATGGTGGAAGATGATCCAATCAACTTTCATCAAGCCATGAAGAGTTCTAATTCTCAAAAGTGGATTGATGCCATGAATGAAGAGATGAAGTCCATGAAAGCTAATGACGTTTGAGATCTTGTTATATTGCCTGAAGGTACGAAACCTATTGATTGTAAATTGATATTTAAAACCAAGAGGGATTCGAAAGGTGATGTACAAAGATATAAGACTCGTCTTGTTGAGAAGAGCTTTACTCAAAAGGAAGGTATCGATTATAATGAGACTTTCTCTTCAATTTCATCGAAGGACTCATTCAGAATAATTATGGCATTAGTGGCACATTTTGATCTTGAGTTACATCAGATTGATGTAAAGGCTATGTTTCTAAATGGTCACATTGATGAACCAATTTATATGGTGCAACCAGAAAATTTTGTGTTAGGAGATATAAAGAATATGGTTTTCAAATTAAAGAAATCTATCTATGGACTTAAGTAGGCTTCTCGTCAATGATATCAGAAATTTCATTAATTATTCTCTTGTTCGATTTTGAGATGAATGTGATTGATGATTGTATATACCATAAGTTTAGTTGGAGTAAGTATATTTTTCTGATTTTATATGTTGATGATATATTACTTGCCAGCAATGGTATATGTTTCTTGCACTAAACGAAAAGATTTTTATCAAAGAAATTTGAAATGAAAGATCTTGAAAATGTGTCTTTTGTATTAAGAAGTTAAATACATTGGGATTGCTCTTGATGTTATTCAGATTATGACAAAAGACCTATATAGAAAAAGTGCTTAAGAGATTTGGTATGGAAGGTTGTAAACTAGGAGATTCCCTTGTTTCTAAAGGAGACAAATTCAATCTCAATAAATGCCCTAAAAATAACATAGAAGGAAAGGAAATGCAAAAGATTCCCTATGCTTCAGAAGTGGGAAGTCTTATGTATGCTCAAGTATATACGTGTCCAGATATTGAATATATTATTGAAATGTTGGGCATATATTTAAGTAATCCAGTGATTAGATCATTGGAAAATAACTAACAAAGTCATGAGATATCTTCAGAGAACAAAACATTACATGCTTACATATCGAAAGTCAGATCAACTTGAGATCATTAAGTATTCTGATTCTGATTTTGCTGGATGTAAAGAAAGTTGTCGATCCACTTCTAACTATGTCTACCTACTTGCTGGATGAGCTATTTCTTGGAGGAGTGCTAAGAAGATGTTCATAGTTTCTTCCACCATGGCAGCTAAATTCATAGCTTGTTATGAGACATCCAATCATAAAATATAGTTACAGAACTTTGTCACAAGGCTGCGCATTGTTGATAATATTGAAAGACCACTTAAGTTATTTTGTGGCAATCATTCTGCAGTATATATTCAAATAACAATAGGAACTTATCTAAATCAAAACATATAGAGATCAAGTTCCTTGTTGTGAAAAAGAGTTCATAGTGGTAAAGTTTCTATAGAGCGTATTGGGGCAAACTCCATGATTACAGATCCGCTTATTAAAAGTTTACTATCGAAGGTCTTTCATAAGTATGTTGCTTATTTGGGTGTTGTATCATTTGATGATATGCTACTTTAGTGAGAGTTTATTTTGTTTGTAAATTGCAATATTCGGTTTATGTTTCACTCTATTTTAGTGATCTCATAAAGTTGGACAAGTTAAAAATAGGCATATTTAAATCAAATTACATATAATTTTCATACTACACATCCATATTTGATCTATGTCATTTAATTATATTGATGTATATGACCATGGATAGGTTTAGTTAGATAAATGTAACAAAAATTGCCTTGATTCTATATTAACATTAATTAATGGACGAGATTGTTATTTTAAAATAATAATGTATGTTATTTTAGAGCTTATAAAGTTATATACAATAACTTTGTATATATAGTTCAAGTGGGAGATTATTGGATTTTAGACATAAATATATACATGCATTTATAATTGTATCATATGCTGTTATTTAAAGTTGACCTAACTCTACTGATCTATTAAAGTTAAGTTTAATGGTCATTAATATAAATATAAATTTATATGTTTAGATAACATTTTTGTAATTTCTCTTTTATGATGAGTTGAATTAAAGTTATGAAAAGATAAGGATATAAATAGGGGGTTATGATTTCCAAATTCGTAAGTAATTTTTCGTTCTAGCAAACTAGCATGTAGAAACTTGGTCTTGAAGAAATAATACTGAATTTAAAAGATTAAAACCTAAGGAATTAAAAAATCATTTTACTTTTATAGATTCAGGAACACTTCGCTATCAAATTTTATTTTTTGATGATTTAATCAAAAAAAGATTAAGGTTTTATAGTGATAGTTTTATTGTTTGTGTAATTTCGTTGAAATTAAAGTTATCACGGTTTTTTCTTAAGGCTGTGTTGATTTTATTTCTGGTGGAGGCAACATATATACAATAGCCTATGTTGGTTTTATTTCGGTGAAGAGAGTGTTGATTTGTATTTTTTGTGAAGGCAGTGTTGAGTTTTTGGAGTCAACGTTGACTTTTCCTTTTAGAATGCAGGGATGTTTTTTTCTGTGGCAGCGATGTATGTTTTAGGCAGTGTTGATGCTCACAATGCAATAATTTCCTTTTCTTTCCGATCTAAACATATTTAAGAAATCTATTGAAAATCACTTTCTACTTCTTTTCTTTTTTTTCTTCTTTCTTAAATCATTTTTTCTTTCTTCTCTCTCGTCATCTTTCAATCCACCTTAAGAATTAACAGGCAACTATAGTCATATGGGTTGTTTAATTTCTCATGAAGCAAAAGGTGTTGTCAGTCACCTATCTAAACCAGCCGCCTTTGAAGAAAAAATTTGCGATGGCCACGTCGCGCGATAATTGTCCAACTTAGCAGAGGGCGAAAACGAGGAAGCGTCGACTGCCTCGAAGTGATATTGTTTCTAATTATAAAATTGATAATCTAATTACTTTTTTGTCGTAGATAACTTAATAACTAAAATCTTTTTGGATAGTCAACATCTAAGAAGCACCGCGACCCCGGCCTACAATTATTTTTAAATGCTGTTAACAGTATGATCTGTTAAAACATTATATAACTCTAATTAATAATTTTTTATGTAATGGGCAAAAAAGACAACCCTTTTAACCGTCAAGTAAATAATTAATAATTTTTATTACCAAAAATTATGAAAATATTTTATTTTTTAAAATTTTGAAGCGTTTTAAATTTTGGCATGTTTATAGATTCCCTAGAAATAAGTGGGTTCCTATTTATTTTATTCACTCACCAATACCGTTATCCATTTGGCAAAAAAATATCATTAAAAATCACTTACAAGTTAAATGGAATAATTTTTATTTCAATTGTCTCGCAATATTTTGACACGTCTTGATATTGAAGCTTACTTGACATCGACTTGGTTACAAATTTCCTCAACAAAAGAGCCGGATAATCTAATTCAATCATGATATCAAACTAACAATAGCCTTACTAGTTAAATAGAGATAAAGACAAATTAGACCCTATTTTACCCACCAGGAAAAACCAAACAAATAAAAGATTAGTAATAATTTATTAATGGTAATCTTAAAAATGTTATCATTAACTTTGAAAAGTTAAACTAAGTTTCTTTATTATAGATAGCTAAATTAATTGCTAAAATCTTTTGTGGGATTATCAAACAGCTAAAAAAATGCCAATACTATAATTAACGATAATAAAATTGGTAATCTATAAAAAATTTATTTAATTATGAAAAGCTAAAATTGTCTTTTCATTATAGATAATAATTAAATAATTGCTAGAATCTTGTGTGGGATTATCATCCAAGTGACAGCTGATAAAATACAACAACTACTACACCCGGAAGCACCAAATAAATAAAAGCGCACGCAGCAGTAACCGCATATCCCACCTCTTCAAGCTCTTCTCTTCTTCTCCTCAAATCCTTCCCGTCCTCTTCATGGGTTTCCTTCCTCGCAACTCCTTCTCCATATCCCACCTCTCCAAGCACTCCCCTTCTCTACTCCCCACACCCAAGTATCCCCCCTTCTTCTTCTTATCCTCCTCCTCTTCCTCCCAAGGATTTGATGGGTACCGACAGCAGTGGCGGTTCTGGGTCGGAGGAGGAAGAGGATGAGGAGGCGGCCGATGATTTGGAGCGGATGTTGCTTTCCCTGTGCTCATCTTCTGATGAGGAGATGGAGGCGCCGCCGTCGGATTTGGACGATGTTGGGGATGGTTGGGCTTTGAACGACGGCTTCGGCGATGGCGAGTTCCTGGAGCTGCGGGACTTGGTGGATGGCGAGTTCGAGGGGGAGGAGGAGGAGGAGGAGTTGGGTGATGGGGAGGTGGTTGACGGTGATGGGGTTTTGGATGATTTTGGGGTTCTTGAGCTGGAGTTGATGGAGGTTGGTGATTCGTTAGTGGGTTTGGAGGAGGTGGATCGCAGATAGTCTGCGGGGGAAGGTGGAAAGCTGGGTTCTTTTTGGTGATGCTGTTCTGGGGTTTCTGATTAGTGTCTGAAATGTTGGAAAGTTGAATCATTTGATGCTGTTCTTCTCGGATTTCTGATTATGTTCCGGGAAGTTGGAAAGTTGGATTTTTTATGATGCTGCTCCGCGTTTTCTTTGTTTTGTGATCAGGGCGAGGTAGATTGAGGGTTTCTTTATTTTTAGCTGTGGCGGAGCTGGGCGCCGCGCCCTGACTAAGGTATAAATGAAATTTGTTGAATTTTTAAATTGTGTCGTTTTCCTGCTTTCTGGCAAGAAAAATTAGGTCTCTATGAGTGGTGTATTTGATATTGGTAAACATTATGTGTAGATCTGTTTTTCTCAGTTTTATATGAAGAATTGTTAGTTTAAGTAGATAGCTCTGTGGTTATTTCATGCTTACAACTTGTTTGAAGAAATAGCTATGAACATATGATTTTGATTTTGGTGACGAAGGACTTTTGGAAATAGCTTAGTAAGATGGTGCATTTGGTATATGTATAAATTATGAATTTGATAGATTAGGTGGCGTATTTTATCTGTACGAATTGACTAAGCTATCTAATTGTTCTCATTTTGATGTGAAGAGTTGTTAGTTCAAATAGATAGCTCTGTATCGTGTTCTGCTTTTTTAACTTGTTCCAAAAAATTGCGCAAAACATTTGATGATATGTGATTTGGGTGATCTCTTGGAAATGGTGGACTGAGTAACTTAGTGTATTTGATATCTGTTTAAATTATTAATTTGATGGATCAGATGGCGCATTTGGTATCAGTATAAATTATGTACAGTTAGGTTTTTCTCATTTTGACATGAAGAATTTTGAGTTCAATTAGATAGCTTTGTATTCATTTTCTGCTGACAACTTGTTTCAACAAATTGCAATAAACATTTGATGGTCTGTGATTTCTGTGATGATGGTCCTTTGGAAATGGTGGACAAGTTAGTTTGGTGTATTTGATATCTTTTTCTTTATAAATTATGTATAGATCAGTTTTTCTCATTTCATTCAAAGATGAATTATTAATTTAAATAGATTGCTAAGGATAAAGGAGGAGGGCTGGTGTCCCACCAGAGCCCCTTTGGGGATCTGGCGGAAGAAGATGGAGAAGTCATATTAACTATGAAATGTGAGTAAAAGTAGAATTATGGGAAGCTTGGACCAAACTTTGAAAAGCAACAAATGCTGCTGTGTAAAATTGAAACTTGAATCCTTCCAAACAATAATTGTACACTTTGTTGTTTTGAGAAAAAATTGATTTTACAGATTGTTGCTGTAGAAGTTAAACTGTGACCTATTCTTGATACGTATAGTATCCCATTAGTATAGTAAAATGGTGTATTTGGTATCTGTATAATTATGAATTTGATCGATTAGATGATGTATTTTACATCCGTAAAAATTGTGTACAGATCAGTTTTTCTCAATTTCGATATTAAAATTTGTTATGTCAAGTAAATAGATCTGCGATCCTGTTCTGCTCTTTTAAGCTTGTTGCATGAAATTTGCTCATAACATTTGATGATCGGTGATTTTGGTAATGGTCTCTTGGAAATGATGGACCAAGTAACATAGTGTATTTGATCTGTATAAATTATGAATTTGAGAATCAGATGGCGCATTTGATATCATTATAGATTATGTACAGCTCAGTATTTCTCATTTTGACATGAAGAATTTTGAGTTCAATTATATAGCTCTGAGACTTTTTTCAACAAATTGCAGTAGACATTGATGATATGTGATTTTTGTGGTGATGGTCTTTTGGAAATGGTGGACGAGTTGGTGTATTTGATATCTGTATAATAAAATGTGTTGAGATGTTTTTCTTATTTTATATGAAGAAGAGTTATTAATTCAAATAGGCAGCTCTGTTATCATTTTCTGCGTACATTGTTTTTTCAAGAAATTGCAACAAATATTTGATGATTTGTTATTTTGGTGATGAAGGTCTCTCGGAAATGGTGGACGAGTTAAGATGGTCAAATAATTTTGAACAAAGCTGTGGATTTTTGTCATTGTCATTAATTTTGACATTGGGTTTTTGTATAGAAATCAGGTCTTCTACAATCATATGATGATCTTTTTGTATCTAATCTCGGATATTTTAGCTGGTGCTTATTATAGGATGATTATGCAGTTATCATATATCTATCAGTACATTCAGTGTTTCTTTTCTATGTAGAAAATATTTCCTAAAGACGTTTTTTTCTAAGTATGTAATTAAAGTGTGAGAAAGAGTAGAACTTTGGGAAGTTTGGTCAGAAATTAGAAAGACTACAAATGGTGTAAGAAAAATGAAACTTGAATACTTCTAAGCTATGATTGAACAGTTTGTTGCATTGAAAAAAATTTTAAAAATGATTTTAGGCTTTGTTACTATAGAAGTTAAACTATGATGTAATGCCTTTGCGACTTGACGATAATGCTTATTCGTCATCTTTTTTAACAATAGGTTTTATTGTTCATAAGGAGGTTTTACAATACCACTTTAATGTGTGAGTTCATTTTTCTCCGTCTTGTCTTGTTGAAAGCCGTGTATATGGGTGAAAAATCGAAAAGCAAACCAATAAAACTTGAAACTTAAACTGAAATTGAAATTTGATTAACTCCTGAATTAATTTTGTTCTAGTTTTTGCCAAAGGTGAAAGTACTCCTTGTGAGAGGTATGATATTTTGGTTTTGTTAAGGGCCAACTTAACCGAATAACTTAAAATAACCTAAGTAACTTGGTTAGATCCCAACTCAATCTTCTTGCTCGCCTTGGCTCCTTTCCTTTCTGCCATCTTGTGCTCTTCTCCTCATGCCTCCTCCACTCTTCCCACTTGGCCCTCATTCACCCTTCTCCCCTCTTCCCCTCCTCGCCAACACCCTCCCATTCATGCCTCCCGCTAGGCAGCTCTACAGCCATCCCTCTTTTGATCTATTTCTAGGTGAGATTTTCGATTCTTTTCACTTTTACGATCCCGTTTTCTTTTGTCAACTCTCTCTCTCTCTCTTTTCATCGGTTGTGTTCTATGGTTTAGTTCTCTTAAAAACTGATTCCTAGTATTAAATATGTTTAATGTTGTGGAATTGTGAAGTAGTTTTTATCTTTTAATTTGAAAACCAACCGACCAAATGTTTTTTGATTCGATTAGGGAGTAAATTGGATCAGTTTATTGTGTATTTTGGTTCGAACCAACTGACCAAATACTCACCCCTGCCTTATATCTCACAGAACTAGCCAGGAATGCTTATCTAAACCATCGTTTACCTTTTCATATTCCGTTAAAAAAGTGAGTTTAGCGTCGTCGTCTCGCTATTACCATTCATTTGCTGATAGTCATGTGAAAACTTCTTTGAAACTTATTGGATCACTTTATTCTGAAGGTAATTTACATGAGTGATGCTATCAATACCACTAGTTTTCACCACGTGCCATGTGTTTACTAATATCAACTTCCAAATGGATTCCTCATCCACGTCAAAGAAAGGAAACATAGTGATTAAACAAGAAGATGAACAGACAAACCATGGAGAATGAGAAGAAGATCACTAGGATCTGTGTCACCGGTGCAGGAAGCTAAGTGACCTCTTGGGTTGTTAAGACCTTGCTCTCCAAAGTCTATATCGTGCACCGTCAGAGGCCTTGGTCAGTTCAGTTCTTGGCTTGTTTGGCGTTGTTGGTCATGACTTCTGGGAAATGTTGCCCCTGGGCCATTTGTAGAAGTTGGAGGGGGCATCCCACAATCTGCAGTTCTTCGAGAAGATGAGTATCACCTCTACTAATGGGAAGAGTAGAGTTATCACCTGTATCAACATGAAACCCTGCGTAAAATAAGGCATAGAACTCCTACTCATATGAAGTCCCTCAAGTACAAGAGGCAAAGACAAATTATAATGTGAGTCAATATATATACCAATATAAACATTAAATCTACCAAGAAGATGAGGCAACGAAAAACCATAAGACGTAGTAGAACACAATTCAATTGCAGTTTTCAATGTGCTGCCACTATGATTTGCTATAAAGGCTTCTTCGTCTTTCACCATCAATGTTGCCAACATTGGTACAAAAGAAATCATTCTACATAAAAAAAGTTATACCCTATTTATTTTAATTCAAAAAACTTCATACGCAAAATTATATATATGATGTAAGCTTTATTTAAACATACTAATGGTGAGTGGTTGTCCCATTCTCCAACCCACTCATCTAATGAATATTCTAAACTTAAATGTTCACTGCAATATATTTATGTCTCAATTTCAACTCTTTTCTTTTATCCGCATGTTGTAATGAATATATTCAAGATCATTTACTCTCTTCCTTATAAGCCGATTTCTTTTTAGTATGTACTTGGTCAAAAGTATTCCAATTACGTTCACAACCCGATGATGAAGAAGTTTGACTAAGTATTCTAATAGCTATCTTTTGTAGTTCAGGGCAGCTTATACCATGTTGCTCCTACTATAATGTTACATTTGACAAATTGATTTACTTATAAGCTTGCTATAAAAATAAAATATAGAGAAAGGTGGATTTTACTTGGACGAAGGACTTTTCTATTGGTAATTGTAAGAGAATGTCCAAAATTTCCTTTTGCAGATATAAAATTAGACCGCTAAAAATGTTAAAATAAAATTAGTAATCATATTTAGTTATACATAAACATTTATATATAAAAATTAAAAATAATAGTATCTTGACCTATAAAGATGCCATGGATCGAGCTACCTCATCGAGTTCTAAATGAAAAATGACATTATTGAATGCACGATATACCTCACTTGAGCTACACAATTGTTCCAAATCAAACACAAACAATATAAAATTGTTAAAAAAATCATAAAGATACATAAGTCAAATGAGAACATACAATGGTAGATTCAGGGCAATAAGTCTGAAGTTAATATATGTTGCGGCATGAAGAGGATGACAAAATTGATTCGCCCATCTTTTGGTAATGATACCAACAAATAATTGGTATTGTTCTACTTTCATGCTATGTATCACCTTTATTTTTTCTATAGTCTTTTGCATTTCATCATAAACAAATGGCATCGAAGGTCTTTCATCACTATCCACCAATTTCAGAAATCGAACAACTGGCTCAATTTGTTTTATGCACAAATTTCATTTTCTTCTAAAAATTTGCACTTAAGACAATATTTTCAGTTGCTATTCCATCCTCATTTTTTGCAAACTTTGATGATAAATACATTTCTGAGATAAACATTTTTTTCAATGCCTGCTTATGTTATAGGAAACTAGCAATTGTCAAAAAGTGAGTAGCAAATCGAGTAGCCCTAGGTCTCACCAATTTATGCCCATTTGTGAAATTATTTCTCATAATAGCCAACAACCATTAGTGGTTCTATATTAGTTTGGTGACTTTTTGTGCATTCATAATGCATGTTTTAACTTTCTTGATTTGTGCAAAGTCTTTAAGCATCTAGTTTATACAATGGGCAGCACACGGAGTCCAAAATAAATGTGGTCTCTTATGTTCTAGCATCCTCCCGATAGCTTTGTATGCCGAAGTATTAACAGTGATGACTTGCACAACATTTTCCTCCCTAACTTCTTCTACTACTTTGTCCAGTAAACTAAACAAATACATAACATCCTTTTTTTCTGAAGCATCAACTGATCCAAGGAAATACATTCCTCTTGGGCAATAAACTAGGAAATTGATCAGAGTTCTACCCGATTGATTGGTCCGCCCGTCAGACATAATAGAACAACATGTTGTCTTCCAAGATACTTTTATATCCTCTAAGCTAGCATTTATAATAGCCATTTCATTAGTAAGAAGTTTATCTGATAAAGAACCTCTTCTCGGAGGTTTGATCCCTTGACCATTGTATGTACTTGCTACATCAATCATTTTATAAAAGTAAGGCGACTCTACAATATGGAAAGGAATGACACAGTGATAGAAGAATCTAGTAATGGCTGTGTGCAATTGCTCTTTTATTTTTTTCTATTGCCGTAGAAAATCTCATTTGCTTTGATGTACTCTTCTTCTCACTTTCAACAAAAGATGTTTTCCTCTTCCCAGTAGACTTAGAGCACCCAACATCTTTTTGTTTAATTCGCTCTCGAACTTCAATCTCTTCCATATGTGACTCATTCAAACCATATGACCCTATTTCTTCTCTAATCTTTTCATTTTCTTTTTTGATCTTTTCCACACTTTTGAAATAGTCTTTCATTTTTTGTACATCTGTTTATAGAACTTTCTTACAAGCAACAACATTTCCTTTGATTCTAACAATATGTTGCTTGAAGTGATATACCCCTCCACTTATGACTTTTTTTACAAAAGTTACAGGTTACTTGCTTCTTGGATGCGTCAATTGGTGTGCCATATTCCCAACCAATATCCATCTTCCCTATGACAAATCTGGCATTGATAAAAAATACATTAACAGCTAAATTCAAAATAAATCAACCATCAACCATCAACATTTTAAACCAAAAGCGAAGGTCGAGAATCCACAATGTAGAGAGCATCCAAGCGACATATTTCACCAATCCCTTTTCACCAAGTGCAAATGAAGAGACAACATAAAATTTATGTATATAAAAACTTAATCACCAATAAAATTTGGACAATTTATTGCATAACAAAGCATGCTCAAATAAGAAGAACAAGCTCTCCCAATGTAGCTATTATGGCTTCGAGCTATACAAACGCAACACCCCTACTGTAGCTAAAAAGTTGAGTTCTTGAAAGATGTTGTTACATGATCCGGTTCTTATATTTACTTTCAGTGATTGGAGTAGGTTACTTAATTACTTCATGTGGATGAGTGTGATAGTGCAAAAATTGAGTCGTGGTTACCTATTCCACTTACTCTATAAGGAAAGAATTAACACAAAAGCATCATCGGATGCTAGGGCATCATACCCTAACACCAGATCTTCACATGGGTTCTTCACGTAATAAGATCCACATGCTCCTCCTACCCATGTTTCCGTACACACACAAATACAACTACAACTAAATATATTTCGTGTACTTGGGTTTGCGCCTCGTTATGTTCGAGGACTTTGGGGTTTATACACCTGCAGATTATTGTTAGCATTTACCCCAAAGTTTATCCCCTCTACAGATATAATAATAATAAAGTAATAATAATTAAACATGTGTACGTAGACACCATGACATACCCAATTCAAAGCATACATAGTTCGTGAAATTTAGGGCAAACACACACAAAATAACACAATTTGATATAAGAATTCAAATATATAAACCCAGATACAAAGCGTGACAACAACATGGCCCCTGCCACCATTGCCGAGTCTTCAATCTATGCGCCCAAGTTAGCCCACGTCATGGGACCTACATAGATTTAGGGGAAAATGCTAGTAATTAAACAAGTTTAGTTACTGGTTCGAATTAATTACAAGTATAATCAAGACTATCAAATGGGTATTCCATTACCCACAGGAAAACTTAGAAACTACTGAAAGCCTCATAGGGTTGTAAGTAGAGATAACTCATTTAAAAAGGCTGGCACACATGCATGGGGAGAATCATATTCCATATTCATATAAGAAGTTTATGCCCTCATATCCTCTATTTAACACCAGCCATGGTATTTAGGTGGCAAAAGAACAGTTAGGTTAGTGCCAAAAATTGTAAAAATGTGTTGCATTATGCAGTATCCTTATACATTGAACTACTTTAGGGCTTATTGGAGTATTAATACAATTCATACTATCCGTACATATGTACGTAATATTGGTAAAATGAAACCCTCATATACTTAGATATATCAGCCATAGGTTGAGACTTGTATAATAATTTTCTTAAGCTTATCCATCAAAAACTATCATGATCACAACTTGATGTTTTATTAAGCATACGAAAAATAAGGCTAAATGATCTGACATTGGAGAGATCTGATAAAATATTGCCGTTGTTGTCCTACATCTAAAATACATTAAACTTGACACAAGGAACCAAGTAGAGGCGAAGCAAAGAGAGCCTTACCGACCTAGATGAGTCAAGTTCCATGTCCTAGATTGACAAACTCACCCCGTGAAGCATAACAGAGAGATGGAACCTGAATCAAACTCCAATTACATCGACACACTCCTTAAGGCAAGGCCTCAACACAAGCACAATAAAAATGATACTTAACTAACTTAATTACTTGCTTAATAAAGCATTAACTTTACAAGTTACTTAATTGGAAAAGTACAATACTTTGGTTTTATCAAACGGGCTTAACCATACCATTTTTAGATGGGCCAAACTTTGTCCAAATAGGCTAAAATTTGGACTAGTAGGCTTTGACACTTTAAGTGTTGGGTACAAAATTTACCAAGTGGTGGCACATGGGCCAACATGATGAACAATAGCCTACTAAGGCCGGGCTACAGTATTTGGAACAATGCTCTTAGGCCACACACCAATTTTGCTAAGTATCATTCAAGGGCATAGAGCTCCAAATGCGCCTGGGTAAATGGGTAAGGTTAGCCAACACCACGGTCTTGAATATTGTAAAATTTTAAGGCCAAATTTTATGGATTTGGGTCTGAGTAGACTTGGGAAGAGAAGGCATTGACTATGTCATTTATGGAGCTGGCTGGACCTAAAGGTCTTGAGAAAATCATAAGCAAGTTCTATTGAACCAATGGCTCTCAAATTTTGGGGAGATGTTTTGGGATAAACCCAAAGGTCTGGGTAAAATTTCATGAAATTCCACTACGAATAAGCTAGGTTTTTAGATTTTACATCTAAAGCTAAAGAACTACCATGAGTTCCAGCACACTCTAAAAATCCAGATTAAATGGTCACCCAAATGATTTTTGATGGTTACCAAAATTTACATGCTTCTAGTAGACACATATTAAGTCTTTCGTAATTTTTATAGATTTTATTAACATCTTTTAATAGGCTCACCATGGACCACAAAATCAGATCATGGATAGCGCATCAATAACACAACAAGCACATCACATGGTTAGGAGTTTTGTTCATGCCCTTAAAGTGGTTGTATTTGTGTGATACTTTTACAAGAGCAATCCAACAAGTGGAGATACAAAACGTCCAAAATATGGACATTAAAAAAACCTACATTAGGGTATAAAAATATTGGGTATTGGTCGGCCAAGTCACATTGACCATGAAAGGTGCCATCTTTCACCAAGTTTGGCACCATTACATGCTCATAAATACCATAAAAAACAAAATAATGTATATGAAAGTTTTAGATATGACTATTAGTAACACAACCTGACCAAGATCATGGAAAAATGCAAGCTACAATACAAGATATGATTTTTCTACTAAAATAGTGGAAATAGTTGGTTGCAGAACATTAAAAAGTACATAACTATTTTTATATACATGAACATGACATAATTCCAATTCCTAAAAATTCCTATGATATAAATCCACTTTAAAAAATGAGAAAATATTTTAAACAAGAATTCATACACACAAACAGAAGCACAAACACCACAAGGAGGTAGAAAGGAGGGACCTTTCCTCAAGGGGTACCTAGGGGAGGTCACTTGGGGCTTCCTAATCCAAGACCTACAACCCTAATGTCTTGTCCTAACTTGGAGAGTCTTAGAAGAGGTGGGGAAGGGATGGAGATGAAGAGAAGAAGCCAAGGAGGAAGGGAAGGGCCAGGGCAAAGGAGAGCAAAAGGGTGAAAAATGGTGGAGAAGAGGGGGATTTGTAGTTGAGGGAAAATGGCCTAGTGCTAGGGCGTCCTCCCAATGCCATAGTACCCTAGCATTGGCCTCTACAAGCCAGACCATTGAAAACTGAAAAAAATAGGCATGCGAGCTGCTAAATCAAACCATATGAAATGGTCGGGTTAGACCTTTGTGTGCGAGGGCACTAGCCGAGCACCTTAGTGCAGAAAGAAAAAATGGGGGAAGAATTCGAATTTGGGCTCTAGGCCTGCATCTTAGGACCCAAATATAAAAGCTCAACTATGAAGGGGGCTAGCGCAAGGACACTAGCAGGGTGCCCTGTGCCCAACATTAGTTGCACGCAGACAGGGTTTTCACCCTAAGGTGGCTAGGGTGACCTCAAAACCTCCGTTTGCAGGTTTCGTAGGGGCTAGGATTGTCCAAAAGTCCCAAACACATGACATTGTCTCATGAGGGACTTGGTCCTGACCTTTAGCTAGACTTGACTCAACTAAACTAAAAAAATAGGAAGGGGTCGAGTGCGTAGCATCTAACGGGGGTACCAATGCCGAAGGAGGCTAAGACAGGGCAAGCAAATACCATACCATACTTGAACCACGGTAAGAAGGGTCAGACCCAACTAACTCAATCTAGGTAAAGGTCGAACCTACTTGAAAACCCTCATGCAAATGGTTGGGGGTTTCGCAACCTCCCCCACTTAAGAAGATTTCGTACCGGAATACACACACAGCCACACTCCACAAAAACAAACACATACAATTTAGAATAGCACACAACCAAGGAATTTTCCTGAAAGGGTACTATCAAAATGTAACATCATAACATGGGACATGCTAACATCGCATATGATATCAAAGGCTAGAGCGTATTTGTTGACTTACACATAACACTACTAAACTCAAATCTGCAATCCGTAAGCGCACTAAGTGCTCAATTCTATTTATCCACTACAAAATCACTCCTGTGATTGAACTAGTCCATGCTCCACAAACGTAGGTTCAAGCCTGTAGTGTGAGGCTTGAACCTACGTTTATGGAGGCAAGAGAGAATGTACTCATACCCAATGATCTTACTTGCACTGTAGTCCATTACATACCACATATAAGGAAATCTAAGAGAACCCCCATAGCCATTACCTTGTATTATGAGGTAGTCTAGAAGTCAGGATGAACCCTTATTTGTATACAATCATGCTATGGAATATCCCATCATGTAGGTGTAATGACTGGCCTCAATCAGTGGGTTGTGGAAGAGTCTATCCTATCTACAGTTCTAAGAGGAACCTACATCGGAAAACCACCCAAGGTGCTGCTTAGGCAAGGTCATGGTCACTATGGCTACCTCAATGTTGATAACGTAAGGAAACATACTGCCTAAAGTAAGGTATCGTATACTAACAGTTAGGTAGAGGGATTGTGCACTCCGAATTACCCTAATCATTGTTCACAGTGGATTTGATCATTATCCCCATGTTTAATAACAAAAGCTCTTTGAAGGATGGTTCTTAAGGTTCAAGGTTTATCAGTAATAGTAGACAAGTGTTTCTCTATAAAGGGCTAGTCACCTAAAACTTAGTGAATGGGGCACATACTTTCCAAAAACTATCATTGCTCCTCGGGTCTATGGGAACCCGTATTTAGGTTTGCTAGGTGTTCCATCCTTCTGTTGTGATTTGTAACTGGGCATCGCATACCAATTTGTAGTACTTTATTTTGACTCATTTAGTTACAACCACTGTGGAGGACTCTCTAAGGCTCTATGAATCATAGGTTAACTATCTATAACATAACTCTAGCTGTCAGACTACATATGCACACCCAAGACACTAATGCCAACTGAGTAAATTTCATTCCTAGTCAGCTTAACTCACTGCTAACTTGGTCGACTGGTCGTTGGGCTACACATGCATCAGTTGGTCTAAGCATCCATATCAAACATTTGACTAAGACTGACCAAAAATATATCATTCTACTATCAAGTTCACAAACATGATTGTGTTCCAACAATACTCACATATTTGACATCTCAGCGTATCAACAAGCTGAAATTAACCATCTGATCCATATGATAACTATGCTACTACCAATTATTCGTTTTATCCTTACCAATAAAACATTTTCATATCCTATCACTCTATGTATCAGGGCTTGCCTAGGCTCACATGGTCCATACCTGTCAACTAGCGGTAGCTTTCGTGGTGGTCCTCATTGTTTTGTTCATCTTCCTACACATAATCCATGCATAGCTTTGTGCTGTTGTCTTCCTTCTGAATGAAGAGGATTGACATTTTTCTCAATAGAATTTCTAGACTGATGAGTCCCTAAGTCCTCCACTCCTCTAGCTGATCCCTGAGTTCTTTAAATAAAAATGGTGCCATTTGCTATGGTGCCCAAGGCATACGCATAGTACTGGGTAGCATATCTACATAAAACTCTTTGCCTACAGTCTCTAAAAAATCTAGCTCTGATTGATCGGCGGTGGCCATGACACGAGCCAAGAATCCCATGCATCCCTATCAATCAACCTCTGTGCTCTATGGAAAAAAATCGTCTCGGGTTCTACCCCTCCTTAAATTGAGATTCTTACATTTCCTTTGAATTGGAGTTAGTTTTTCTTCTTTTGGCAGTCAATTAGAGCTCTATGTCTAGTCATCCAGTCCTTGCCAAAAATAACATCTAACTCTCTCATTGGTAATGCTACAATCAATCAACAAGGTATGTCGTTGGTTCGTGATGGCAATACCCCTCGGACACTCTCCGGAGGAGAATTGCACCGGCTAGAGTAGACACGACTAATTTGTAGCCTAAATTATCTAACCTCATACAAACATTTTTGACAAACGCCTTGGCTAAGGTGCGTGTGCTACCAAAATCAAAAAACACTAGTGCCAAAGCTGATTGGACGAGTATTGTACCCGTAATGACTGTGATGTCATGAGTAGCTTCCTTTATCGTAGCCGTGCACAACCTAGCCTACTACTGTGGTCTCGCATCATTGTGCTCTTCCTCCACTTGGTCATCCAACTGCTAAACATCATCCCTTGGTATCACAGCAAGGTCTATTGCTACTAAGGCCCCATATCTCTATTGTCCATAGTACTGACCCCACTGTCCATACTGATAGTATTGACCTAGCTACGCTCACTGTAGCTGATCATCCCCATACTTCTGCCTCTAATGATGGGCTGATGATGTAGGTAGGAGCGAAAGCAGCTGCCATTTAGACAATCCTATGTACTCTTGAGGTGCTAATAGTCCCATCATCTCCTGTTGCTACTACTGTGGCCTACTAAGACATACGTGCAGTGCCCTAATTCTCCACAAATAAAGCATCCATCTATCCTTCAGTGGAATCCACCCAAGTGTCTCCTCTAGCATTGGGGACAAACTGGTACTCCGGGCAGATATGTTGGTGGTTGCTAGAAAGTCTGCCGCGACTATGGAAAACTCTAGATTTGTTGTCCCTTAGCAGCATAGATGGTTATGCCATTGTCAGTCCACCTCCTTTGCTTATGCAAACTTTGCTGTCCCTGCACTTTGGATCTCTTGTGCAAATGAATGGCCTGATTGCCACCCTTGGTCATGGTATCCCTCATGAACATTCTCTACCTCTAATGCTCTAAGCACTGCCTCTGTCAAGGTTGCCCATGGAAGAATGATACTATAGACTAGATGCCAAGTTTAAGTCCAACCACAAACTTCTATACTCTCTCTCTCTCTCTCGTCTGCAAAATTGCCAAGTGCAAGCTTCTCTAGGGTCAAGAATTTGGCTTGGTATTCAATTACTGTCATGTCTCTTTGCTCCAAAGCCAGAAGCTTCCATTTCTTTTGACTTTGAATAGTGGAGGAAAAATACTAAGTATAAAACATGGCTCTAGAACTACCATACCAACTAATCTACTCTCGAGGGCTCTATCTGAGCAAATAGGTGGAATGGGCTGATTTCTACCATATCTTACCCATCTTCTACATAGCTACCAGTAGCAACTCTCACCCAAAACTCGGATGGACATCCCATTTGTTGCAACACTCCATTTGTTGTGTCAATCCATTCTAGGGGTACATGTGGGTCTGTACTTCCATAGACTAACTGTTCTCTATTCTTCATGAATTGGTCAACATCCCACATCCTATCTTCTGTGGCTCTGATCTTTGAGAGTCAAAACCTCTCTGACTACAAACTATCTCGAATGAACTACTCCAACCAGACCACAAGCAATATCACCATGATGACCCTACAAGCAACCCTAATGGTGGCATACCAAACTATCCTACTATAGGTTATTCTGTCTCCACTAATCTCCTTCCAAGTCTTGCCAATGCCTTTGACATACCTCTAACTGACTCAAAAAGTCTACATGTCCTGACGATACCTGTGGTGCTCGTCCCTAGTGTGGTGTTGATCCTCGTACATGGCCTGTTACTTGTCATGCACGTGTTGTTGCTCTTGTCAACTATCTAATGATCGTAGCTCAGGCATTCACTGCCACACCACGCAGCAGTGAAGGGGTTTGCCTATCATGTGTCTATGCCAAAGGTGCTCTAGCACTAGCTGATCGGGTAGTCTTGCATGGTGTAGCCATCTCAATTGCTAGACGTGCACATGGGGAGCCTGAGCCACAAGCGTCAGATTTCAAACACAAACCATACATCACAATAGCGTAACCAAAACATACCTGCCAGTAAGGCTGTCGATCGGTTCATGGGGGGTACCATACTCACATTCACATATATGAAAAATGTAACACAAAAATACATCGTATACAAGAGAAGAGAATGCTCTCAGGGTTATCCATCTTAATAGTCTAAGAGGTGGACTTTGATACCAAGTTGTAATACGTCAGACTTAGCTGAGACAGAAGCCCATGTACGGATACATCATAAAACCAAGGGGCATCCTCATAACATAACCCAAAACATACACACTCCCCCACCCTGCCTCTATGAACTACTAAATCCATTTGCTTGAGCTAAGGAGGCATACCTACATATAATAACAAAATGTTAGTAATCAAAAGATCATTGAGTTTACATGTAACTAGTAAAATAATAAAACTGGCTAATGGATATATTAAACATCCTTGAGAAATTTTAAAATTTCCATAAATAGTCACAAGTTTATCATAAATAGTAAAGACACTCCATGCTCTCTCTCAAGTAACATTGATTGGCTAACAAGCTCAGCAAAAACATACATTTAAATATACATACACTTGTATTGTCTTTGTATAATGCACATCATTTTACTTGGATATCAAGGAGGTAGTTGTTAGTGTCGCAATTTTTAAAAACACGATACTTTTGCAGAACTCGATATATTGTGGCACTCTGGGTGGGAGTAGTAACACAGTTTTCATGTCTACTCTTATTCATAGCGTAAAAATATTGGAAATCATATACATACATAAACAAGGTATGGGTAGGGATATATACTACACATTTTTGGATCTTGAGTTTGAAAAGTCATTAAGAGATTTCATCCTTGAAGTATTCTTAAACTTACAAAAAGTCGACTAAATGACCTGCTATTAGTGGGATCCGATAAAACATCACCAATGAGATTTATTGTAGAAACTCGTCTAAACATACTTAAGGGGCCAAACAAAGAGAGCAAGAATAGAGAAAACCTACCAATGAATAGAGCTCCTCAACCAAGCACAACAAGCTTACTATGCGTATCCTAAAATGATGTGTATTTAATTAAACAGTAATCATACACAATAAGGACGCAAATCGAAGCAAAGTATCAAATCATGCACATTCACATGATTAAGATTGATCAATATAATTGAGCTCATTAATTATACTCTAATTACTATTAAATTGGTTAACGACAACTAAGGAAGCTTAGGGGTTCATTTAAGATTAATTAAATGAAACCGTAATGATTCCCTAATCTGAATTTACTAGATTTCCAAGACTTATACAAATTTCTTATTAGCCTAAATGAGCTCTGCTTGAGGTGAAATTTAGTGGACTTGCTCCTAATGAGCTAAAGAATAAGTTAAATTTTTATAGTTGGTAGGACTTGTGGGCTTATTGTGTTTCCAGGTCCATCTATCTAATGGGCTATTTCTTGATTTCATGGGCTTGGCTACACACCAAAATTAGTGGGCTTTGTGCATGGGCTTTCTATGGGTATAAATTCTATAGAAAATTCCTCTAGGTTCCTAACATGTTGGGCTTCATCTCCAAAAATATTGGGCCTAAAATCAATCTAGGCTATTCTAGAGAAATTAGGTATTATGGGTCTAAAATACTTGATTTTCAGGAGTGGGCCTACCTATGGTAGGAAGGAAAATTATAATGGGCCTTCTAGATGTCCAATGTCTTTGAACTTTTACATAAGTTTATAGGGATCCAAGGAGAACGTCTGTTAAAAATTTCAAGAACTTTTGGATACAAACATCCTATGAACCAAATTTTATAATAAATGATAGAGATTATGGTTAAACCTTGATTTTTTGAACACTCCAAAAAGCAATTATTCAGGTACCCAAATTAACTCAGACTAATCGAATTTTTCGTATGTTTTAAGTGAACACTTAGTGGAACTCAATTTATTTTTTTCAAGATTTTAGAAGTATTCTTGGTTGTTGATTTTGTTTATCCTAAGATGACCACTCACAAAACCTTAATAGGATAGTGTGTCTAGTTCTTGATTATATATATTGTTCATTTTGTTAATGAAGTCATTTTAGTATAAAATTTAATGGATGTGTATCTAAATCCTACATTTACACATGTGCAAAGAATTTTCAAAATCTAACATCACCATAGCAAGGTAAAAATTATGCAACATACATCACACATCTACATTCAGTAAAGAACAGCTTATACATTGAAAGTTTATCATCTTTCCAGCATGTTACAGATATGGAACATAAGCAAAATGTACATGGTCATGAAGTTAAATAAATAAGGAGTGGAATGTAACAAAAATCACATTTTTATGATGCCGAATGAATGAGATATTATAGATCTAAGAAGTTCAGTTCATAGATGGTGCAATGAATGAACATATGCATTTGTATAGGGCATGAGGGCTTAAATACATGCAATAAAATCATCAAATTAGTTCTAACATAAACTAGACAACCTAAGCTGTCATCTAGAGAAATACTACAGTTGCCAAACGAGCATCCAACACACAACTAACCAAAGAAAAATAAATGAAGAGAAAGGGAAGAGCACATACCAAAGGAAGTAGAAGAAAAGAGCAAGGGAAAAAGCTTCAATGCTTGGTTGTGAGTCTTGGGAGCTTGATCGGCAGCTGGAGGTGGCTGAGAAAGGATGAGGAAGGTCTGTGGAGAAGGAGGACAGAGGAAGGAGTGGAGGGAAAGGTTTTGAGAAGAGGGGGAGAAGGGATTTTTATAAAACTGGAAATAGAGCCAGTGCAAGGGCTCTAGCATTCAGAGCCAACCACACTGACCAAGCAGAACTTGCTGCCCATCTATAACGAGTTGACAGGTGCTGGCGCAAGGGCACCCTCCCGGCGCAATGGGTTACCCTCCCGGCTCAATGGGTTCTGGTGCAAAGGCTCCCTGGTGGTGCAAGGGTGCTGGTGCTCGGTTCCTGAAATACTAATTTCTCTATCCGAATTGTGATGCAATGCACCATGACCATATACCAATGCACATGAGATGATTTTAGACTCGTTGGGATGTGGTTTATGGTCTATCTATGAGACATAACATCACACAAAAGAGGAAAAAAGGTTGAGACATACACTCGTTCGACCAGACGTAACTAGCACGGCGACGACTTGTGCCTTGGCACGCATACAACATACCATAATGCATCACATACGAACAGCTAATAAAACCTTGCATCAAGCACTCGGCTCAGTTCATACGCGAACCATGGCTAAAATCATCAGGCTAACAACCTGGGTTTTATAATCTTGGTTCTCTATTTGACATACTCAAACTTATGGTGTCAAGTACATAAAACAATAATGCACAATAAAAATTTCAATATATCCTTTAGTCAAGAATGTTCATTTAAAGAAATCTGAGCCTACACCTGCAAGGGGTGGCCACCCAATTGGCTTAAAAAAACACATCATAATTACAAATGTTGCCCTTTGTCAGTAGACTTGGAGTATGCCACTCGTACATGGGGAGATTGTAGCAACTCCAATTTTTTAGCATCCATAATCCTAAAGCAGGGCTATTACTAGTGTATCATCTAACCCACATGTATACATATAAACACAGTGGAATAAACCTATTTAGCTGATCGATACTTTGTATCCACATAAAAACAAATTAAAAGTTAATACTTACATTACATAACCACTTGAGTACCTCTTAGCAAAAGTCTATTGCAACTTTTACTCTAAGCATGCAAATAACATAAAATAAGCTCCTAAGTGCTAAGAATCTTCATCTCATCGCTCCATGGATCACTAAAATTTGTGAATCAAGCAAACTACGTCATTATATTTAAATCCATTACCGATAACATAACTTGACTTAGTTGATCATAACATGAAAAATCAACAATGATTTTCAATCTAGTTAACTACTACCCATGTGACTTACTAATGAGCCCTGGTAGATTAACTTAAAGTATATTTTAACATGAACATTTAAACATCAAAATCTTACTATATCTGAACTTTTGCAGCCATAAACCATTTTAAATAGTCCTCCATACTCCAACCTTTGTAACATAGGGAAAACATCTACTTATGCCCAAACTTTGTGGGTTATTGATGTACTGTGGTCCAACCTTTGTAACCATTAAATTGATTAACTGTAGTCTTTCGTAGCTGGGTGAAACTCCTTTGTAGGCTATGGCTCACCTTTGTAGCCTTGCGGAGCTTAGCATCTTCGCTCCGGAGTTCTTGATGGTGAGTCACCTCATAACCCCATAAACCGACTTGCATAACTAAGGAAACTACTAATGATTATTAGCATTGTCAAGACAGTAGTCTGGACCTTTGTCGTCCCTTGCCTAAGGGGAATTCATTGAGGTTGATGACCTAGCACGTTTGCTTGAACATTAAAATTCATGAAAACATGTAGTTAAACCTAGGCCTTGCCATTGCTTTTACTCAACACATGAAAAGAAGCTTGCCTTTCTTATGCCTAGGACCCGCTATTGCTTGGACTTAACACGTGAGAGAATATAATTTTTTAAGCCTTAGGCCCTGCCATTGCTTTGACTTAATATGTGGGAAAACCTAAAACCTAGCATTTTAGTTTTTATCTTGCTTACTTGAAATTAATACGCGAACATATAAACGTCCTTATGTCAAAACACATTTTGACTAATCCGTTTAAACATCGGCTCACAAGGGATCATAAAACTTCTTATATAAAACTAAATGGAGCAAAAAAGATGCATTGCCTATGTTCCTAGCTGCTCAGTTGATCATCCTAGACTGAATAACTGAATGCATCTATATCAATTACAAAACTAGACTACATAAACATACAACACAAACATAGTTCAATTCATCAACATGAACATGCATTAATAATGTTATCTAATTTTTAGTTCATACAACACCAAAGCATCATACAAGATCATTAACATACTTAAACAAATCAATAAACATTGTTTCATTGGCATCACGAATCATTTTGGCCATACAAAGGTAAAATCATCATGAATTAAGGTTGAACATCCTTGAATTATGAAATTTATATATCCTAGAATACTTGGCCGAAAAATTTGAAATTTTAGGATAGGAAAGTAGACATTCTAAAGTTTCTAACATAAAAAGAATCACTCAAATTGGAGGTCTAACATAAAAAGTTTCCAACACCCCGATTCCGGTTCACTTAAGAACCGAATCAGAATTGTTGCTATCGAGTCAGGTCATGTTTAAAGTTGTCAGTTGGTATGATTTGATCGATAAAATAGATCGAAACAACCTTCTTGGTGTCATGAGATTGGAAGACATTATTAAATACATGTCAAAACACATCGAACATAAATAAAAGTAAGAAAGTAAATAACTGCGCTAAGCTCAAGTGTGTGTAGCATTTATCTGTCCTCCCACCAATGTTGCTCAAGATTTCAAAATCTACATATATTATATAGAAAACATCAGTAACAAATATTACTGGTCTGAAAAATAACTAATACAAACTAGCAAATGGGTATTTCATTACCCAAGAAAACTTATGAAACTTTAAGATTGCCTCACACTGAGCGGTAAGCAAACATACTTAAGCAAATGCCGGCTCGCATGCACAATTCCTAATCATATTCATACATACAAGGCTTATGCCCTCACATCATCCATATCACCAGACACAGTACTCTAGTGGTAAAAGGAACAATTAGGTTAGTGCCACAAATTCCGAAAATGTGCTACATTACGCCGTACCCTCATACACTACACTACCTTAGGCTTTGAAGGAGTACTAGTGCGGTCCATACTTATCTCCGTACCACTTATTCTCTTATTTGTGAAATCCGTAAAAATGCGTTTACTTATATAATAGGCTTAGGGAAGAGGCTTGTATCATAAACTTTTGGAGCTTAAGTTCGAAAACCAACAAGGGATCTAATCCTTGTCGTTTTATTAAACATGTATAAAAAACACAGCTAAATGGCCCGACATCGGACAAATGTAATAAAATACCGTTGATGCCATCCTACCTATAAAACACGATTAAACTCAACACGCAAGGAGTCAACCAGAGAAGGAGAGTCCTACAAACCTACGATCGAAGCTCCAAGTGTATATGCACATCTACGGCGAGCTCGGACTTTGAGACCTACACTGGAATCCACTATTAAGTAAAATATCTTTATATGATGCATGCTCGTGGTATGTGCTCAAAGCATCGATACATCCTAATAAAAAAAAGACTATATTAAATAAACATACCCGTAAACACAGAAGGCATAAATCGAGACATAATAAAGAAAATAACTAATAACAAATAATAAATAAATAAATAAATACAATCATGAATAAATAGATAGATAATAAATACATAAAAAATCAATATTCTAATCATAAAATAATAATACCATATACTCTACAAGTAAATATTATATATACTTGTGTTAGTAATCATATAAAGAATTAAATAAATAAATAAATAAAAAATAATTATTTAATCTTAATTCACCATGAATAATAAGAATATCATAGTTATCATTACAGAATACGTAATTAAATATAATTAAAAAATAACATACACACAACGAACAAGTAAATATATATATATATATAAAATTTAGTAAACATAAAAATACTAAAATTAATAAGTAAATGTAATATTAATAATAACAAATAATTATGTAAATATACATCATACATGATAAACATGTAAATCAAAATAAATAAATAATAATGAATAAATAATAAATAATAGATAAATAAATAAATAAATAAAAAACTTGTAACATCAAATTATCCTAAATAATGTGAATATGCATATAAACTAATGTAATGATTTTCAAATTACCAAAAACGGTCAAAAAATGGCTGAAATAGGGCTGAAATGGCGAATCGTGTCAACCCGTGCGAGTCGACCGAGTCGACTCAATCAAGTTAATGAATAGTGCTGGCTAGGTAGTTGGATGCCGACATAGGCTCGGGCATGAGCACGGACACGAACAGGTGAACAATACTCAATCAAGCAGGCGAACGTGGGCAGGCGGATGCAAAAATGGCCAGACGAACACGAGCACGGGCTGGTGAATGTGAACCAGGTAAACAGGCCGGACAGGACGATGGTGCCCGTCTCCTAAATATGCCAATGGTTGGGGTTGCCGCCGGTCGGGATCAATGGAGGAGAGGACGAGGAACATGATCGCGGTAATGATCGGTGGAGCCCAGCCGTTGGTCGGCCGTAAAACGGCTAGGAAGCAATGTTATCGCCGTCGGGAGTGGCGATGTTGCTGGCGGCAATCGTGGCCATGACGGAGGTCGTTGTTAGTCTCAAAGGGAAGATCTTGGTAAGGGGAAAGTCTGTGGGTTGGTCGGATCATTTGGAGGTGCCTATTCGGTGCTGGAGAAAGACTCAAATGGTGGCGGCGGTAATGATGAACAGTTATAAAAAACTCAGTCGTCGACGATGACTGCGGAGGCGCCGGTGGTCATGAGTGGCATGAATGGAAAGCCAGCCGCGAGGTGGTCACGACTGTACTGAATGGGTGGCCGAAGGAGGGCCAGGGTCTCACTAGTGGTGAGCCAAAGTGGTGGTGGCGGTAATGGTGGAAAACATTGAAAACAGTGAGAAAACTTCTATAAATCGATGGGTGATGCTAGGGTTGATTGCACGGCCCAAATCTTGCCACATGGTACAATCTAGATGTTCAACAACTAGTGTCATAGTGGGACCTACCTATGGATATATACAATATACATATGGATGGAAAGCTCAGATCGAGACTGTCCGAAGTCGAAACTGACTTATCTTAAAATTGATTCTATAGGTAGGGATCGAGGCAAGAAGGGTAAATGGGCTTCAAAATCCTAAACGCAATCAAGATGGCCTCACAGGGGCACAATCTAGTAATATAAAATCCCTATGCTACATGCAAATGAAATACCCAAAAATCCCAAATAGATGTTAAACACTGCAATGACCTAGATCTAGGCCTAAAACCCTAGCTAACTCATAAAAATCATATGTATACCTCCTGTATACATTAATAACTCATGCTCTACTGTATCATAACTGAAACTATCATATGCATGTTAGGCATACTCAACCTCCATAACATACTCATACGGCTATTTGGGCCTCATACTCATATTCTTAAAATTTTTCTTGCTCGACCTCACTCGAATTGACTTGAGACTATTCCAAATAGGCTAACTGACAAGTGGGTAAAACCCTAAGCTGAAACTGAGGTTTTACAACCTCTCCGCCTTATAAAAATTTCATCCTCGGAATTTTTTACATCAACTGTGATCGAAGGACTCAACTGAAGATGTCATCTTGCTGACAAACTGTCAAGCATGTACTCTAAAATATTGTAGGGTACTAGTCTAAGCTAAATCAAGAAAAACTATCTCAGTGTGAGGTATGTGGCCTAACATCTACCCATGTCTCCCTAATCGTCATCAATGTGATAGGTCAACTACGTGTACACTTGGGGCACTCTGCTTTAGATCTTGTGGCTATACTAAGGTGCCCTGCGAGTCCTACTAGCATACGGTGGATTCTAGTACCAAATAAAGGTGTATGCTAATGAACTGTATTGCTCACTGCCGCCAGTCTAAGTCAAACATTCAGATGTCCTTGTAAGAGGAACTTGACTGCTCACTAGGTCTTAGCTAACTTAGTCCTGAGTCAAATATCTCACTATGTTCTATAATAGAATAAGGATAGCTACTATGACTCTACTGCATGCTATGGCTCTCGTAACTATCTATAATACCAATAAATACTACCAAAGAGGCTCTCTGTGATGGAATGATGGTGAGAACACTTATACATGTACAATGTGTCTCAACGAGTATGAAAGCATACTTTGTATGGAACTATAGGATCTGCATCTAGTCTGTGGTATGTGCTAGTCAATGTCTCCTTATCTCAACCATCTGGAAAACAGATAGTGGGACTGATATATATGGAAGGGTAAGTGTAAAAATACTTGGGTGAAGGCTCAGCTCTATCTAACATCTCTGGCCACATGGAAACAGATTGGATCTCTTGTGAGAAACTAGTCTCACTCTTCTAGGACTGTAACTAGGTGTCTCATCCTCACGCAGTCTGATATCAAGTCTTCTGGAAGAGTACACTATTATGAAAAAATCTTACTAGGTATGTATATCACTATCTGTGGTGGTGTAAGTATCTCCATATGAGTCATAAGGGCAATGAAAAAACTATGTATGGGATATTTGGTGGTTTAAAAATATGGGTAAGTCCATGGACATGTCTCTAAGATCATCATGATTGGACTCTGCCATAGGTGGCCAGCCTATGGAATAGCCAATCAATGATGAGTCTAAGAGACGACTCCTAATTGGCTCTATTTCAATCAACTAACAGTAGGCACGTGTTTTTCGATACTGTACTATTCATGCACTTCCAAACAGATGAGGTTTAAATAACCGAAATAACCACTATCTCCTAGAGTCTACGGGGACTCATAGTGAGGTTTGACACGTGTCGCATCGGCTTTTCAATGGTGTGTGACCTGCCATCCCGTACCAATTTGTAGCACTAATCTGGACTCACATGACTACTATAGTTGTGGTAAACTCTCAAGCAAAGCTGTTAGTTAAGATGAGCATACATTGATGACCCTCTATTTGGTCAACATGATCCGGTCTAACTAAAGTCACTATCTGCGTTGCTCCCAAGCTTGGGTGAAGTTATTTCCTCCATACTGGTCTGTCATCGGCTACCTACAATGTAAGTCCTAAACAATACCATGAAGGTACCTCCTATACTTGGGGGAAATGCTAAATCCTATGTCTGATGTTAAGAACTCAATTGTGCTGGTGAAGCACAAGGAAAACAACATTTTCATTATGGATCCTCCCTTACTAAACCCATCATCTATGCCAAAATTCTAATACAAGTCAAACTCTTCTCGTTGGTTAGGCAAAACTCTAAATGAGTTAAATTGCGTATCTGATCATTTGCTAACAATCTAACCTATGTGACCTTGGCTGTGGGTCACATGGATGTTGTAACGTTGATTGAACAATCTGACCACTGTAGTTATCCCATTTGGATATCATACTATCATATTCTCTAACTTTGTCCATGAATATCCATTTGATGACTATCACTAACGCTGCTTGATGATACATATAAGACTATCACTAACACTATCTTGCAATACACATCCAACCCAAGAATGTCAAGTCAAGGCGATGATATGCAAGATGGCTGGTGAAGTCAATCATGTGTTGTCACATCTAAATAATTCTACTGTGCCTAACTTCCTTTGTCTGGTTAATGTTACCACAGCTGTATCTTGTCCTCAATCTTTGACCCACACTCTTACTCGTAAAAGCTGTAAACCCACATATTTATACATATATGTTTGGGAGAGGACTTAATACTTAATTTTTGGATCTTATTATTTGAACACGATCAACGGATCTCAACCTTGAAGTTTTATTAAATACGAGTAGAAAACACGACTAAATGATCCGACATCAAAGGGATCTGATAAAATGCCACCAAAGTTGTCCTACGTCTAAAACTCGGTTAAACTTGACACATAGGTATCAAGTAGAGATGAAGAAAATGGAGAGTCCTACAAACCTAGATGATTAGATCTCCGTATTCTAATCGATAATCTCACCCGTGATACCCATCTTAGAGATGGAACCAAATAAGAATTGGGTCACATCGGCAAGCAAAACGAGGCAAAGCCTTCACACATCCTCAACATTTAAACACCACTTGATTATCTTAATTAGGTCCCAAGTGTTAAATTTTATTAGGTAACTTAATAAAGGTTTTGGTTTCAGGTTCGCTTAGTGGGTTTTAATCAATTCTAGGGTTTTAATCGAATAAGCTTACCTGACGATTTTTTAGATGGGCCTAAAAATGTCTAAATGGGCTAAAATTTGGATGGGTGGGCCCTTACACTCCAAGGTTCATAGGTAAATTCCACCATGGCTGGCCCATGGGCCAATAATGGGGAAGCAGGCCCATTAAGTTTGGTCCTAAGGTGCTAGAACAGTGTTCTTAACCCGCACACCAATTTTGTAATTGTTTGTTCATGAGCAAGATGACTCCAAATGGCCTTGGGTCAGGGGGCCTAGTGATCTAACACACATAGCTTGAGCCTAGAAGACTTTGGCCCAATTTACTTTGTAAATGGGCCAAAGTAGATTTTGCAATTTGGATCACCCATTGGGCTGTTTTTGGAGCTATCAAGACCCTAACCACTTGGAAACTCACAAATAAAATTGGGAATCTACCAAATGGCCCAAAAATTGGTAACGGTGCTACTGAGACATAGGGTAAGATGTGGACCAAGTTTCACTCAAATCCAATGCCATTAACCTATTTTTGAGGTAATTTACAACTGGAGTGATTTTTATTTTTTACCCTACATCTTTACACTGTAAAGGTAAACACCTCCAAAACTTACCTAGATAATTTTTTGCCCATTGCCAAAATTTATATATTTCAAGTAGAGACTTATTGGAGAATCATATATTTTTACCAAATTTTATCAGCTTGAAATCGGTGGCTTAACATATAATACAATCACTGAACACGTTCACAGTCACAAATAACACCGGAAACATAAGGCATACTTATGGGAAATTTTTGTGAAGATTTAGTGGTTGTATTAGGCTTAAAATTTACCACAAACTACTAACATCACCATGAACAAAACGGCATATTGTGCATCAATAGATCCTACAAGGTCAGAGAGTAACAATTGGAGAAAGGGGCGCTTATGTCACCTTTCCACACTTTTTACCCTCATACATGCAAATTATATGTCATTCCAGGTAAAACACCCAACACAAAAGTTGTAGATATACATGTTATGAGTGTGACAAAATAAGAATCATGCAAATTTAACATTAGAGTCCTAAGATTTGCTTTTTATACCGAAACAGTACAGATTAGTGGCCTATGTGCATTATAAAAAATATATCTATTTATTTAAATGGCCAAATAAGATAAAAAAGTACTCAAAATTCTCCTAACAAGCATATAGACATTCTAAAAATTTCATAAAATTTTAGAAAATATACAAATACAAGCTATAATCATCAAACAAGAAGAAAAGGGGCAGTACAAATATAAAACTAACGAGAAAACCAAGGGGAGGTTTTTGAAACATCCAACCTCAAAGCCTACTACTACCCTATGAGGCTAGAAACGTGGAGAGGGATGATTAGAGCCCCAAGGAGGAAGAAGAAGTCCAAGGAGAGTAGAAGAAGGTTGTTGGAGGTGAGGAGGGAAGGAGAAATAGTGAAAAGGTGAGGGAAGGGATGAGTTTTATAGAAAAGGTTGGCTGTCTTGGTGATGTCAGAGGTATAGGTGTCATACTTAAAAAGGTATAGGCTAGATAAAAAGGTATAGGTTGGCTTATTGATGTCATAGGTATGGGTGCCATACCTAAAGAGGTATGGTTGGATTAGATAAAAATGTATAGGTTGGGTTATATAAAGGGATATGGTTTGGGTTAGCTCAAAACCCAAAAACTCAGGGTTTTTACCCTATAGTGATCCGCCGATCTCGAAAATTGCATTGCCTATAAAACCCGTGATTCGAGTTAGGGTTTATATTTTGATCGGTCGGTCGGTTTGATCATTATTTTTAGTTGGGTCAATTTTAGAGGACACGTACTGAGCCAATGCCAGTCTTGTGTTATGAACCATGAGAGTCACTATGTGCCCAAGTATATAATGATAACGTCAGTAAGATAGCAGCAGAATGAGTTATCAGAATATATCAGAGTATGCCAGATTTTTCATTATTTGTTTTAATTAGATGGTAGAATTATTTTTAGGCCGAATAACATATTAGGACGCGTTATCAGGCGGTCTGGGCAAGTTATTAGTTATAGAGCATGTCATTGTTATATTGTGCGTATTATGTTTTATGGGATTTCCCCTCTTTTTTGGATTTTCTTAGAATTATTATGAGTTAGTATTATTTTTCTAGAAAGTTTTAATTACGAGACAACCGTTCATTTTTCTCACTGACTATTAATTTTTCTCACTGACCATTCGTTTTTTCCCACTTGACATCTATTTATTCCACACCTTCGACATCTAGCCACCACCATCTTCCTCACCCGACTTTCTTCTTCTTTTTCTCCCTACCCTCTTCCCCATGATCTTCACTCGAGCCCGCCACAACTTTGACGCTGCCGCCGCAAGACTGATGGTTAGGTATAGAAATTTTTTCGATTTTATTTCATTGTTATATGATTTTTGTGTGATTGTAAATAGGCATTGATTTAAATTTAAATGCATGTTAACGGATGATACTAATGAATTAGAGTTTGAATTTAAATGCATGTAAATAAATGTTGTCTTGTATGAATTGATGAGGAGTGTAGCATTCATTCATTATAATGAGCATTAGTATTTAGTCTTGATGTGTAGGTACGGAGTAGGAGCTCACTGCCTAGGCGCGTGGATATGATTGGAGCACCTGGAAAGGAGTCCTAAACAAACCTGGTAGAAGTTCCAAGCATGTCCACATGCCTAGATGACGAGCTCCTACTCCATACCTACATATCACATCTAAAAGCTAAGGCCTGCTAACTAAATGATGCATCAAGTTATCATGAGCATCACACGTACAATGCAATCATTATCTAATAGTCAAACAATCATTAGTGTAGAAATAACTCTAACTCATCCTATTCATACCAATTTTATTATATTTTTCTAAGTTACGTTGTACTCAATTATCATATTCAGATTTACTTTACTTAATTAGATCACTAATAATCATTCACTACCAATCAAATTGTGCAAATCATTACTTCAATTATAATCAGGCATTAATCACAACAATTAATCAATCCTAGCATGTTGTGCTAATAAATATGAACTTTTAATAATTAAATTGGATAAAATTCTATACCTAATCGTCAGTCACATGGTGACAGCAACAAAGTTGTGGCCGGCTCGAGTGAGGATTGTGGGGAAGAGGGAATGAATAAAAGAAGAAGAAAGTTGGGCGAGAAGGATGGTGGTGGCTAAATGATGACAGTGCCAAAAGTGTAGAATATATAGATGTCAAGGGGAAGAAAATGAGTGGTCAGACGAGAAAAACGAATGGTTAGTGAGAAAAATGAATGGTTGTCTCATAATTAAAACTTGATTCGACTTTGACTCAAGTCAAAAATAATACTAACTCATCATAATTCTAAAAATCTAGAGAGCAGGAAAAATCTCATAAAATATAATACACATCAATGACATGCTCTATAATTAAAAACCCACCCAAACTACTCGCAACGCATCCTAATACGTTATTGGGCCCAAAAATAATTCTACGATTTAATTAAAATAAATAACATTTTTTTGGGCATACTCTCATATATTCTGATAACTAATTCTGCTACTATCTTACTGGCGTTATATCATATACTTGGGCACAGGTGACTCTCATGGTTCATAACACAATACCGGTCACAGCTCGGTGCGTGTGTTTTGAACTTGACCCGACTGAAAATAACGGTTGAATCGACCGGTTCAGACTAGAAATCCCTGACTTGAAACACAAATTTTACAATCTTCCCTCCTTATAAAAATATTGTCCTCGAAATTTTAAATCAAGAATGGTGTACTCTCTTAGCTATCCACAAAATCTAAAATGTAAAGCATACCTATTACATTTGCCGTATCCTCCAGTGCTTCAGCAATTGTGGTTGTGTCCATCCCCACTACCCATGCTAGTGCTGAAGTGGACAGTCCTGCTGGTGGTGTTATCGGCATTCCTCTCAAATCCAAAGTTGTTTGTTCTTGTCCTGTCATGACAAGCCATTATTCCTTTCTGTTTCAGATCCCTTTGTTGTTGTCTTGATGATTGCTAACCACAATTTCTTTGTCCCTCCCCTTGGTTCTGATGGCCTCTTTGCTGTTGTAATGGGGGAGCTGGAAGCATTTGTCATTGTGGCGGTGCCAGAAGGGCCTACTGTTGGTGCTGAGTAGTTAAACATTCTTTTGTTTGATGTCCTAGTTGACCACATCTAAAACATGCGTCTGTACCTAGTTTGCATATTCCTTCTTGATAGCATCCACAGTTCTGACAGTTGATTTGTTGTCCTGAGCTTGGTCATCCATAGCCCTCATATCGACTGGCACATCTCTTCCATGTCTCTGTTGTACTCCCTACTCTGGCTGGTATGGTGGTCCTCGGTCGACTAATTGTCGTGTCACTCTGATCATGTCTAGAATTGTCCTGTATGGCCAGTGGAGATGGGGCTCTAACCTGTGTCCTACGAGTCTATCCCACGATTCTGTTAGTTCTAACCTACCCATATTACCTCACCATTGATTGATATGAAAATCTGCAATAAAAAAATCAATAAGATAGAAACTAACTACCTATTGGAACCACTTGGAGTAGCTTTTGCACATATGTGACATGTATTACATCTACCATCTTAATCAACCAAGGGTTGGCTCTGATACCACATTTGTAACACCCCGTTTGGGTCACCCATGAACCGACCGGGAAATGTCACCCATGACCGAAACGTTCGCTAAACTACTTGATTCGGGTAAGCCAACCTTGTTCTCCCTCGGAGTCTTAAAATGGTAGTGAAAGTATACAATGCGTGGATGAGATGCTTGAGTTCTAACGTGGTCCTACGTGCATGACATGATATGCTATTGTGCACAAACAAAATAATCGTGGAAATAGGTTTGAAAATAAATAATATTTTATCTTTTAAAAAAATGGACTGGTCTTTCATAAAAGTGCAATAGGGCCAACCTAACCATGTCTTTCATTTCTAGTTTTTGTTTCACTAGGCTAAACGTTCATAGCATCTCACAGAATAATCTAAAACAATCTTATTATTCACATAGCTAAAAATCATCATTTCCATTCATTACGTGTGGTAGGTACATGTATGCAACAGCTTTACTACTCCTCCGCGGTCCTAATAGCGCTTAGTGATCGAGATTCTCACCTACATAAATAATAGAAAATTGTTAGTAACTAGTGTTACCAGTCTAGAAAATAACTAATATTAATCTAACACAGGAGAGATGACTATCCTGTCGAATAAAAAATGTCATATATTTCCTCAAGAACTCTCACAAAGGCAGTAATGGGAGCCATTGCTCTCAGGCGGCAACGTCCCCTTTCCATAACTTTCTCTTTCCTTAACATTCTCTTTCCTTGGTCAATTAAACTATCCCTTTGTGCGGTAAAATCCTTCTCTTTCATCTCAACCCTCTACATCCTCCGTATTACTCCTAGTCCTGAGTATAGAGGCCGAGTACTTTCAGGCATGCGCCTTCGGTACCCTTTTTACCATAAGTCTAGACATGCATTGCACAATAGTACCAGTAAACCTTCACACTTCTCTGAGTTTGAGGAACTAAAAGGTGGAGTTGTCAAGATCCCTCGGGAATGGAGTGGACACTCACCAGTTCCAAAGCTCACTTTGATAAGCACACGCCCTATCTCAAGACGTGGTTGTCGGTTTCCTCCGTCACACATCTCACTAAAAACACAAAAACTACATATATATATATATATATATATATATATAGGCTTGGGTAGGGAATTATATAATATAGGCGTGAAGGCCTCTTATGGTAGATCTTGTTCTAAAAAATATGCTCGAAGGATCTCATCCTTGAGGGTTATTAATCCGGAAATACAATTGGCTAAATGGCCTGTGTAGAGTGGGATATGATAAAACCACCACTCGACACATCCTCTTTTCTGTTCTAACAAAACATGATAGAATGAGACAATAAATAGAGAGCGAGTCCTAAACAGACCTTGTAGAAGCTCCAAGTATGTCTACATGCCTAGGCAGCGATCTCCTACTCAGTACCTACACATCATATCTAGAAGCTGACGCCCGCTAACTAAATGATGCATGAACTTAACATGAACATCACACATACAATGCAATCATTATCTAACATTCAAACAATCATCAGTGTAGAAATAACTCTAACTCATCATATTCATACCAATTTCATTATATTTTTCTGAGTCATGTTGTAGTCAGTTAGCATGCTTAGATTTACTTTACTTAATTAGAATACTAATAATCATTCACTATCAACTATAATTAGGCATTCATCACAAAAATTAATCAATCCTAGCATGTTGTGCTAATAAATATCAATTTTAAATAATTAAATCGGACAAAATTCTACACCTAATCATCAGTCACATGGTGATGGCGACAAGGTTGTGGCTGGCTCGAGTGGCGATTGTGGGGAAGAGGGAAGGAAGAAAAAGAAGAAGAAAGTTGGGGGAGAAGGATGGTGGTGGCTGAATGATGACAGTGCGATAAGTGTGGAATATATAGATGCTAGGGGAAGAAAACGAGTGGTCGAGGAGAAAAATGAATGGTTGGTGAGAAAAACGAATGGTTGTCTCGTAATTAAAACTTGATTCGACTTCGACTCGAGTAAAAACTAATACTAACTCACCATAATTCTAAAAATCTAGAGAGCAGAAAAAAATCCCATAAAATATAATGCACATCTATGACATGCTCTATAACTAATAACCCACCCAAACTGCCCGTAACGCATCCTAATACGTTATTTAGCCTAAAAAATAATTCTACTATTTAATTAAAATAAATAAAGAAAAATCTCTCATACTATAATATATTATGAAAACTCATTCTTCTACTATCTTACTAGAGTTATAATTATATACTTGAGCATACATGACTCTCATGGTTAATAATAGAAGACCGGCCTTGGCTTGGTACGTGTGTTTTGAAATTGACCATATTAAAAATAGCAGTCAAACCGACTGGTTCAGACTATAAAATCCTGATTTGAATCACAGGTTTTAAGCCAAGAGGAGTGGGGAAGCCAAGAGAAGGGAGAGTCAAGAGCAAAAAGAAGGCAAAGGTGGAAAATGGAAGGGAAGAGGAGGATTTATAGAAAAGGGAAATAGGCCCAGCGCAAGGCATTTTCTTATTGCCTTTGCGCTGGCCTCTAAGCCGGACCACTTAAAACTAGAAAACCCGGTAAGCGAGCTGTTGAGTTTGGTTTAACTCCAGGGCAGAAGAGCTCTGGCACAATGCCTTGCACCAGGGAAAGAAAGGGGGAAATTTAAATTTGGGCCAAAGGTGTTGTGCCAACGCAATTGATTCCTAATATGAAACCTTAACCCTAAAGTAGCTGGCGCAAGGGCACCCTGCCAGGACTCGTGCACTTAGGGTTTGACCCTAAGGCGATGGGGACAATGTCGGGAACTGTGCCATGAGTCCGGCAGGGGCTAAATTGAGAGAAAATGATTCCTGACACACAACGAACAAACTGGACAAGCATAAGACTTGGTCATAATGTCTAACTAGACTTGAATAGACCGGACCAAAAATAAAAAATCAGATATGTAGCATCCAATGGGGGTACCGAAGCCGACGGTAGCTAGGGCCGAGTAAATACATCATATCATACTTAAAGTTTGGCAAAAAAGGTCAGACCCAACTAACCCAATTCGGGTAATGACTTAACCGATATGCTCTCGAGCAAATGACCTGGGTTATACAGTGGGGCAGAAAAACAAATTGTAGAATTAGAGGTTTGAGAAATGAAAGCTTGAAGAAGAAGAGAACCGGGCTTTTCAGAAGAATGACTGCAGCTTTCCCACCCCTTTTTATTAGCATGTCAAAGAAGTATTTCCAATAAGAGTACAAAAGCCAAATAGTATTGCTGACTGACCGAGATAAAGTTTTGACCTGAGCATGCCTGAAGAAAATATTCAATATACAAACATGATCCAAGAAAACGCATGATATCCCATTACAATGCTACCACATAATTCTAGGACAATCTTGGTTATCCTTTTCAAGGACGAGATAAAATATCAGGGTCTGAAGAAAGCACAGTGCAGTGAACAATCCGTAACAGTTAATGGGCAGGGAAAAGGTCACCATGGCTAGCAAATAACTCTCCGGGATAGGTAGATATTGATAGTGGGAGTAAGGCCGAGAAGGAAGAAGCTAGCCCCGATTGAATACCAGAAATTTAAGGTGAAAGAATGAAAGCTGGGAAATTGGAATGCTTGAGATTTTGAAGAGTATCATTGTGTTATTTCGGTCTAGCTAATCGATCTTCTTAATTTGCAGCACACCTAACATGGTTTTGCATTCAACTAAAATAGTTGATGTGGAAGAGATGCCCACCCACCTCAATCTCCAACAACTTCCATTTTCTCTCCACCCATAAGATCTCTCTCAACCCATCAGCAGCAACTTATGATTTTTAAACTCTCTTTATGTCTTTGATTAATTCTTTTAAGACAAAGTTACTTGACGTGCGTGTCTTTCAATGGTCATCTATATAATGCCTATGATTGGGAGCTGATCAAAATTTTCCATGTCTGTTGATTGTATTGATCAAATTTCTCTATTTTTTAATTATCATTTCTTTTATATTCGGGAGGAGATACTGAGAAATGCTTGCTTTCAACAACTATAAAAGAGTCGTAATAGAAACAATGAGGCAATATATATTACTTTTTTATGATTTTTGCCATATATATCATGTTTCCATGTTGATGAGAATATTGGGAATTTTACTTTTGTCTCCCATGAGTGTGATTAGGCGTTCCCACATTAGAGTGACATTTAAGGTAATTAATTTTATTGTATTCTCTGCTTCTTCTAATGTTTATTTTAGGATTTGACGTTTTTTAATGTTGGAATGCTTTAATAGATGGTTATGAAGATTTTCTTTGTCATATTCTTCCCATAACTTACTGAGTCCATGGTGTTTGCTTTAACTTTCAGGTTTTGCTGTTAATTTGTTTTATTTGTATTCTTTGGCAAACACCACAAATTTTTTATGTTGTATGCTATTGTGATTTATATGCAGCTGTTTGCTGTTTTTTTTAAAAAAAATTTTTAGATATGAACAAATTAGATTTAATTTTGATTAATTATATAAGGAAGATTATATATTTCTTCATTCTGGACTATTGTGAGCAAATTCAGATATTCTCAATTTTGAGGAATCTATATTTCTCCCTTTATCTTTGTCAATTTAACCATTACCCTGCATTCTTATGGTTTTATATTGAAAATTTTGGATGCTATAAAAACTTTTTAGTTTTTTAGTCTTTATCATGTTTCTAGTTTCTCTATTTATAGTTCGTTGACAATTTTTCTAGGCATTCTTTTAAGCTATTTATATAGATGTGAAGCTTAATATTTAAAAGAGTTATGAATAAGCCAATGCTATTTTTAGTGCTTGATGTACATGAGCTATAGCTTATATAAGTTCTATTTCTATTTGAAACAATTTAGTGAGTTATACTATCTTAAATTTACATAGATACGAAGGGCAGTTATAAATTTTCATATCAATCTAATTTTTAAAATCCTTTCATCTTAATTTTCAAAATAATTATAATAATATTTCATTCTAAAATATTTTTAGACAAATGCATTTTTACAAAATTTTAAAGTCATGTTGGTGTTTAAAAAGATAAAAATTATCAAGCTCCTATTTAAGCACTCTACTTCCAATATATATAGATCTCATTATGTGGGTCCTGCTTGAAAATGTTCAAATTAGAGGTATAGTTTATATAAACTATATGACGTGTAGATCAGCTTGATTTTTTCTTTTTTATACATTATTAACTAGGCCTAGTCTGTATAAGATTTATTAATTGATATGATTGATGACAAATTTCGAGTGCAGTATATTTTTCTTTGCCACCAAGATTAATCACTCACTCTTCTTAAGATCTAGATGTTATATAATTTTCATATTTGTGATGTTATATAACTGTTCATATGGTGTGTATTTATATTCAAACTTTTCTGAGGAAAACGGTGGACTTTGGAATATATTAGACTGATAGTGAGGTTCATAGAAATGTCAAGATTTTAGTATGTTTTGAGTCTTTTGACACGAAGGTGGGGATCTGGAAGGTTAGATGAATTATTAGCTACAAGCTGTGAGGCAAAAGAATATTTCCTACATGTATAATTTTTTTCTGAGAAAAAATAAGGGATAGTTAACCACGGAGATGATTTGTTTTTTTTAAATAAAACAAACGATAATGAACGATGGAGATATTGTTTGGAAGTGTGCAAATTAGTTCGATCTGAACATATCAACTAGCTAGGTGAGCTTTTTATGGAGGGTATTTGGAATAAGTGTTTCCCACGTCCGTGTTAGTTTGATATTATTTTCGTGTAGTTAATATTTTGGCAGCTATAAGTTTAACTTTATTGAGTTAGTTAGTTATTATTGTTTCTGATATAATTCTCTCATTGTATTCTTGGTGGATTATTCTTTATCAGCATAATGACTAAATCACATTTGAAGGACAGACAAAATCATGATATTATAATTTATAAAACTATTCATTGGACTATTGTGTATGAACATTACAAAAGCGAATATCCACCCTCTAGAAGCTTAAAATGGACACCTTAACGAGATTTCATACAATGCGTGCAAAGATTTCATACAATGATTGCATACTACATATGGCAAATCTTATACTTAAAAACTCTTATATTAGCACTCCAAACTCCAACAAAGGTAACAATTCTCCTGTAACTAAGATGGTGATTTTAAAGAATGCAATGATTACTCTAAACTATAGAAGAGGTTAGATGCTAGACATGCTCTAGTTCTTATTTTTGGTTTCAGTGATTTGATTAGATAACTTTATTTTTTAGTGCGGATGACAGCGATAATGTAAACAATAAGTCGTACTTTCCCATTCCAAATACCCTTACAAAAAGAAAATTAAACACAAGGCATTATCGAATGCTAAGACATCATCGAATACTACGGCATCATACCTTAACGCTCGGTCTTCACGTCAGTTCTTCGTGTGGTAAAACTTGTATGCTCCTCCTACTTACGTTACACTGCACTTACACACAACTGTAATCAAATACGTTTAGTGTACCTGAAATAGCTCATCATCAAGTTTCAAGAATTTGAGGCTTATACACTCTCTAGATGATGGTTAACCTTTGCTCCAAAATTTAATCACTCCACAATTAAGTAATAATATGAAAATAATAATTAAACACATACACAAACTTATGATAACCCAATTCAAAATTCACACATGAATCATAATCAAGTTAAGGGCTCATGCTCACAATATAGTTATCGAACAAAACAAGTTCATAACATAACAAAAGACATTAAAGGCACCCACCGCCACTGCTAAGCTGCAGACCACTTAAGCCAACTAACACCATAGGACCTCGCTTACATGCATATAGGAAAAAACCACTGCAATCAAAGCGGTCCTAAATAACTGCCCGTAAATGCAAAACTGACAAGTGAGTATTCTATTACCCACAAGAACTTAAAAACTTTAGAAAGTACCTCACAGGGTGGTAAGCAAACATAACATAATTCATATAAGCTGGCGCACATACACAACAATTTCATATACATCTTACGCACTCGCAACCAACATATAATGCCCTCTACGATCCTCAGATGACCAAAGAATAGCTAAGTTAGTGCCAAAAATTTCATAAATGTGCTGCATTATAGAGTACCCTTGTACATTACACTACCTCAGGGTTTGAAGAAATACTAGTAGAATCCATATTACCCATACATTTCTCTCATATTTGTGAAATCATAAACCCTCATATACTTATATATTAGGCTTAGAAAGGAACTTTATAATAGTTTTTGGATCTTATCTTTGAAATTTATAAAGGGATCTAAGCCTTCAAGTTTTATGAAACTTACAAAAAACTTAGACTAAATGACCCAACATTGAAGGGATCAGATAAATTGTAAAGCCTGTGACTAAGTCATGGTTTTGTATTTGTGAACTGATCGGTTCGGCCGTCAGTCCAAGTCGACTGAGTTTCAGAACATATGCACCGGTCCAAGGCCGGTTTTGTGTTATGAATCATGAGGGTCAAGTATACCCGAGTATATGATGATAATATCAGTAACATAATAGGAAAATGAGTTCTAAGAATATACGACGGTATGCCAGATTTTTATTTTATTTCATACATTAGACTGTAGAAATTAGAATTAAGTCGTTTATCATGTTAGGATGTATTAGATAGTATTTTTGGGTGAGTTGGTAGGTTTAGAACATGATTATTTTATTTTATTGAGCATATTTTATTTTATAGTATTTTATCTTATTTATTTTATATTTTTAGAATTTATTTATTATTATTGACTCAAGTCGGGAGCAAGTTAAGTCTTATTTACAAAACTGCCCCTGACCTGTTTTTCTTCCCCGAATCTTCTTCTCCAAAATGCTGCCCGACCTCGTCATTCCCCGACCCTTCACCGTCAATCACCCTCGCTGCCTCAAGCCACCACCACCATGGCAACCTCCCCTCACCATCCTTGCCACCGCACCTACCTCCTTTCCTCCCTCCTCTTTCTCCCTCATTCTCCCAGTTTTCCCTCATGGCCACCCACTGCCATTGCCTTGTCGGTGTCGCCGCTAGCCACCAACTATGGCCATGACATTCGATCATTATCACTAGCCCTCCCCGTCCTTTTTGACCCCTCCTTAGCCTAGATGACCGCATGCACAGCGCCCCATAAGAAACAGGGCCGCCATTTGCATGCATTGTCACTAGGGACTAGCATTGCCGCCAGCCATTCGCACACTCTTGCCGGCCACTCTGTCTGCCCCCTAGCTGACATGACCTCCCTTAGCCCACCTCCCCTCTTCCTAGCTGCCTTCACCCTCTTAGCTGCTTGCCCTAGCAGGCCACAACCCACGGCAACACCGCCGGCCAATGGCACATCGGCCACAACGAGGCACTCCCCATTGCCAACTTCGTTCGTGGGATGGCAATCATAGCCATCGTCAACCTCCTCACAGAAACCACAGTAGTCTCTGCATTATCACCAACTTAGGTATACGATTAATTTTATTTCATTTTATATGATTGATTAACATTAGCATGTACATCATTATGGTTATATTCATAACTTTGATTTGTACACTCATTTTAGGATCTTCAGATTTGTTGCTTGTTATTATAAATGATTCTGTTGTTATAATTATTTGTTTATTAGGTAATTTTTATAGATTTTTATATGATCTAATTTTAAGCCAAACATTTAACTAAGCATACAACATAGGCAGTCAACATAGAACACACCAGATGCACACAATGTTTCATTAATTATGTTGAGGCCTTAGTTGAGTTAATTATAGTATAGTAAATTTATGATATTAAGATCAAAACATTATTAACATATGATCATAAGATATATTATGAAATTAAAATCATAACAAGGCGTAAAAATTGGGGAAATGGGTGATCAGGTCACTGGAAACTTGAAAGTTGCCAGGTTTAATCCAATTTTGGTCTTTATCATGATCCTCCATGCCAAATCAGTTGACATACTCAAATATAACTTGTAGATCAATGTCGTGTAAAAATAAAAAACCAAGATCATACAAATTTGAAACCTACAACATGAGTTATGAATTTTATCCTCAACTAGTGCCGATCTAGACACACAGATGATACAAAAATCATCACTATTTATCTACCAATGATAATGACATGAAACTACCTCTCAAAATTCTTTAAGATGCATATCTACTTGGTAAAAATATAATAAAAATGAAAACGACAACATCTATACATGAAACAACAACCCAAATAAGAATCATTAACCAAAACCGGAAAAGAACATACCTTTAACGGTTCAAGGGGAGGTCACTTGGAGTTTTCCCACTCCAAGTCCTTCAACCCTTGAAATAAGAACATCTTGGAAGGACAAAGAAGGATGGAGAGAACTCAAATAGTGGAGAAGAAGGTTGGGAGAAGGTGTGGAAAGGTGAGGAAATGGGTGGATTTTATAGAAGAAGGGTGGTTGGTTTGGTGATGTCATAGGTATGGGTACCTACTGTTACAGCCTTAGTCTGAGGACGTGCCGGGTGCGCGGGATTGGGCAGTTGTTCCCATGCATGCCGGGTCCGACACGAGTAGCACGGGGCTATTCGAGTGGTGAAACAACTGGTTGAGGCTAACACGGTGTTATAGTTGCAGGTAACGAAGTGCCGAGCATGAGTTAGGTCGGAGACCAAATAAACCTCAAGATGATCGAGACAGGTGCTGGTGACCGAGCACTTGGGCGTCGGATCATGATCGAGCATTGGTGCCGAGAACCGAGCACGAGGACTCGAGGTTGATCGCTACGTGCGGATCACGGGAGTGCCGGGAGTGCGCTGGTTCGATGCTGGGGCGTGAACGAGCATGATCGAGCGCTGCCGAGACATCGGTGCAGCGTGCTCGAGCATTGGGCGCTAGCGGGGTTTATGATCGAGCATGACCGGGACATGGCGCAGGTTGCGGTGCGACTCAGGTTGCGAGCATGCACGAGCGTGATCGGAGTCGTGATCGGTAGCGAGGGGTCTGGCTGCACCAGCATGATGATGGATGGAGTTGATCGGTACTAGAGGGTTATCGGTAGCTAGGGGTGGGCGCGGACGTCCGAATTGGTCCGACCGTCCGAAGTCCGAAGTATGTCCGACCGAATTTGACCGACCGAATTCGACCGAATTAAAACAAACCAAACATGGACATTTCTTTGTCCGACCGAATGACCGACCGAATGACTGATATTTTATATCAATAATATAATATTTTCAACATTTGTAAGGCTAATATTATAGTTTATAAAAATTTTAAAATGTAATATACAGTAAATTAATTAAGTTCATACATAAAATTGATATTTAATATCTTAAATAATAAAAAATGACATACATAGGATAAAAGTCACTCTTATTATAAGCTATAAATACTTTGAGAGTTAAGACCCAACAATCTGTTAAGACCCAACAATCTCCTGTGTGAAATAACATAAAAAGATGGTAAGTAAAGCCAATGATGAAATATTCAAAATTTCAATTATATCACCAATAGTATATGATATTTGTTTTGTAAGAAAGCATTTGTTCTCATGCAAATGTAAGTGAACAGTTAATCAGGTGCGCTAGTTTCATTCTTTAATAAGTACCAACGTCTCAAGTAACGAAATATTTCGAAGAAAAAGCAGATTCGAAAACTACGACTTTAAACAAACTAAAGTTTGGTATAAAAAATAGATTTTATAAATTAATCTCAACAAAAATTTCACCATCCTTCAATCTTTGTATCCCTCAACAGAAAATAATCTTTGAAATTTGTTATTCTCTAACAATTATCAAAATGCTAAGTATAGCAAGGGAAGCAAAGAGATAACATCATAAGTAGCTATTCTTCAACAATCTTTGACAGTACCTATTCTTTCTAAGATGCAAACTTCCTTCACCAAATAATTGTACAAATTTTTATAGCTCAATCACTGCACAATTTTGTTAGAATAAATTTTTTTACATTATCATCTAAGTATAAATAATCTAACCTTATAAAATAATAATAATTAATCCTAAATATAAAATAAACTAAATTTAAGATAAATTAAGTGATATATACACAGCGGCAACGGGCGGCGGTTCGACGGAGTCTGGCGGCGCCGCGGCGGCAGTCCGGCGGCGGAGGCAGGGCAGACGAGGCAGGCAGCGGCAGATGTTTAGGGTGGCGGTCCGGCGAGGCAGGCGGCGGCGGAGGCTGGAGCGGCGCAAGCTGGGCGGGGGAGGGCGGCAGCAAGAGGCGGCGGTGGATCTTCACACGGCGCGCAGAGGGAGGCGGAGACACGAGCAGATGAGGCGGGCGGAGCGGAGGCGGGCGGAGTGGAGGCGGGCGGAGCAGGGGCGGGCGGAGTGGAGGCTGGCGGAGCGGAGGCGGGCGGAGCGGAGGCGGGCGGAGCGGAGGTGGGCGGAGCGGAGGCGGGCGGAGCGGAGGCGGGCGGAGCGGAGGCGGGCGGAGCGGAGGCTGGCGGAGCGGAGACGGTGGCGGTTCGGCGGAGGCAAGGGGAGGGTGGGTGAGGGCGGCGGCGACGGAGGGCGGCGGCAGGATGCTGCGGCGGCGGCGGCGGCGGCGCCCTATGAACAGTGTTTCTGGGTTAGGGTTTTAGAAGTTTTGGTTTTGATTTCGGACCGTCCACGGACATTGCTCGGGCCCGACGGACAAGTCGGACATTAACTCGGTCGGACAAGTTTTGTCCGATAAAATTTCGGACAAACGCGGACAATATTTTGTCCGACGTCCGTCCGACCGATGCCCACCCCTATCGGTAGCAGGGGTTATCGGTGGTGCGTCTGGGACGTGCACGAGGTTGCTGGCTTTGGTCGAGCCGAAGACTTGGGTCGAGCCAGGGGTTGGACGTGTGGTTGTAACTAACTACAAGTGCTGGACTTTGTTTGCCGATAGAGATGGGGGAGATCTTGATCGGAATCTTGGAGATAAGATTGCAACTGAATTCAGAGATAAGCATGTCGAGGGCTGGATTGAATTGAGGCGTCAAGGAAGTCCAGGTTCGTGGAGGATCTTGGAGATAATCTTTTGGGAAAAGATTACGCTCAGATTACGCTTATCTTGGAACTGAATTGTAACAACGTGGGGACTTCTTTAGAAGGAAGGAGCCAACGTGAGAAAAAGAGAAGGAGAGAACTGCCGAGAGGGGTCTTGGTGGAGCGTCGTGGTCTTTCTTGTGGAGAAGAGAGAAACCTCATCAAGCAAAGGCGTGGAGTGCTGCAGATCAATTCCGGGAGTTGATTCTTCACGGGTTCGACGGCATAGAGTTGTTGGGCGGTGTGCTGTGATTGGAGGTACGACGTGGTTCTTCTCATAACCTAGTTTGCATTACTTGGTTGAGGGTTTTGCATGTAAACGAGTAGGTCGTGGGTGGCTGCTCGGGGTTGTGATTTGTGAGGACGATTGTGAGTGTGGGTGCTCTAGTTCTCGCTGCTCTTCAGGGGAAGAGTTGAACACCGTGGGGTTTGCATGTCCATGGTGTAAGCGATCATAGGGGTGATTGCTGTATCCTTGTTTTTGTGTTTAATTCAAGGTTGGAACCGGGGTTCCGTAATTGTGGTGTTGGCGTCTGATTTTGGGTACTAGCGGCGTTCTGTGATTCCGGAACTTGCTGCGATACCGATCAGGGGATTGGTGTCAGGATCGACATTGGGTGATCGATCAGAGTCGCTACATACTACTTGCTTGGTTTGCTATTGTGGAAGTTTTGAGAATTATCTATCGGTACTGAACGATATCGTGCACTGGGCGATTTGGGTGCCGGTATTCGTGTTCGGCGTGCATCGTGATTTGCAGGAACGCAGGGGGTGGCTTCGGGTCTCTTATAGAGATCGTCCCGCTACACGTGTAGTGGGGTTTCTGTTGCGTACTTTGAAGGGAGGCTGGTGTTTCGGGAGCGAAACACGCCGCGCGGTTTGCTGTTGGGGCGAAAAATTTTGTCCCATAGAGAGCGGCCCGTGACAGAGGTATCAGAGCCCAGTTTCGGTGAAAACTGGTCGACGAAGCATCCTGTGAAGAAGTTGCACTATAACCTTCGGGGGAGGGTTCTCCACATTTACCGGTGAGATGGATACTCGATCCACTGATGCTCTCAGAGAGAGGGTCGCACGGCTGGAAGTGCTGGTAGGAGGGCCTACCAGTGACGGAGATGGACACACCGTCTTCGACAAATTGCAGTCTCTGACAGAAGGGTTGTGGGACTTGAACACTCGGTTTACCACTTGGGCCGAGTCCAGCCAGGTGCGAGGTGAGACGGCGGAGATGGGAGATCTCCGGGCTGCGGTTGAGGAAATGCACGCAGATGTGGCTTTGCTCAAACAAGTGTGGGTAGCGCGGCCTCAGCAGGGAATTGCTGATCGTGTGGCAGAAGAAGCCGTTCCAGGAAGGCTCAAGGTGCCCGAGCCAAAGAAGTTCGAGGGGACCAGGTCAGCCAAGGACCTGGAGAATTTCATCTGGGACATGCAGGAATACTTCACTGCTGCGAAGATTCCCGAAGATAGCCAGGTTTCGATGGCCAGTATGTTTATGACCGGTGATGCCAAGTTATGGTACAGATGTCGCGCCGAAGAGGATGAAGCAGCTGGTCGACACCGGATTGAGACTTGGGAGTTCCTAAAAAGGAGCTTCGGGAGCAATTCTTTCCAACCAACACTACATGGGTGGCGAGGTCTCGATTGCAACGGTTGAGACAGACAGGAACAGTTAGGGAGTACGTCAAAGACTTCAGCTCTTGTCTCCTCGACATCAAGAATATGTCGGAGGATGATAAGTTATTCAACTTTATCAATGGTTTGCAGACTTGGGCGCAGATAGAACTAAAGAGGCAGAAGGTACAGGATTTACCTGCAGCTTTGGTGGCAGCCGACGCACTGGTGGATATTAGGCCAGGGCCAAGCAACACAGACGTGGGTCCGGCTAAGAAACTCCAGGGTGGTCAGGGCAATCAGCGGGGTGGCATGAGGAAGCCATCCAGGAGACCGAAGAAGAAGTTTCAGAACTTCAGTGCAGGGACTCAGGACAGGAAGGTAGCTGATCTGAAGAAGTCTGGGTGCTTTCTGTGCAATGGTCCGCATCTGGCTCGAGAGTGTCCGACCAAGGGCAAGCTCAGTGCCTTGGTGGCCGAAGCAAACCATGACCAGGAGGATGCGGGTCCTTCTGCTCGAGCATCTACCCTTCAGATACTCGGGGCATTGAGAGCTGGAAGTGTAGCTTCAGGGGAGCTGATTTGATGTTTGTTCCGTGTGTAGTGAATGGGAGGAAGGTTTCAGCCTTGATAGACACTGGGGCAACCCATAGTTTTGTCTCCAAGGGGATGGCTACGGAGCTGGGGCTGAAAACCGGGACCAACACAAGTAAGATTAAGGCAGTGAACTCACAGGCGAAGCAGGTGGATGGCATTGCTAGAAGTGTCAGACTGAACCTGGGAGAATTCGAGGGCCGAGTGGATCTCATGGTCATCGAGATGGATGACTTTGGTTTGATCCTCGGCAATGCGTTTATGAGTACTGCTGGAGTGGGAGTTTTTCCACACCTGGGAGGTATACTGATCATGAGCACGGCGGGTGCAAGCTTTGTTCGTGGCAGTGGGAGGCCTTCTGGGGTCGAGAACCGCACTTTTAGTGGCGAGCACTTGTCGGCAATGCAAGTGGCTCGGGGGTGCAAGCGGGGAGCCTCGACTTATCTTGCTGTGATGAGAGAGGTCCAGCCGGATCACGTGGTGGTGGTGCCGGACGAACTGTTGGAACTGTTGGAAGGCTATTCCGATGTGATGCCAACTGAATTGCCAGACGGGTTACCTCCCAAAGGACGATCGAACACCGGATCGAGCTGGAGCCAGGGGCAAGAGCACCAGCGAAGGCGCCATATAGGATGTCGCCTAAAGAACTCACAGAACTCAAAATCCAGCTGGGGAGCTGCTGGATTCGGGGAAAATTCAGCCATCGACTGCACCGTATGGGGCGCCAGTTCTATTCCAGGAGAAGCACGACGGGTCGATGAGACTATGCGTCGACTACCGGGGACTGAATAAGGTGACCATCAAGAACAAGTACCCAGTTCCTTTAATTGCTGATCTGTTTGACAGGTTGAGTGGAGCGCGGGTCTTCACTAAGCTGGACCTGAGGTCAGGATACTGGCAAGTCCGGATTGCGCCGGAGGATGTGTCAAAACAACTATGGTCACAAGGTATGGGTCTTTTGAATTCCTTGTGATGCCATTTGGGTTGACAAATGCGCCAGCTACTTTCTGCAACTTGATGAATGATGTGTTTCATGATTATCTCGACAAGTTTGTGGTTGTGTATCTGGATGATATAGTTGTTTATAGTGAGTCCATGGAGGAGCACCGTGGACACCTGAAGCAGGTTATGGATCGCCTAAGGGAACATCAACTCTTTGTGAAGAAAGAGAAGTGTGAGTTCGGCCTGGAGGAAATTAGTTTTCTCGGCCATAAAGTTGGTCAGGGGTCGGTGCGCATGGAGGAATCAAAGGTCCGAGCCATTGCCGAGTGGCCGGAACCGACGAAGGTGACAGAGGTGAGAAGCTTCCTAGGTTTGGCCAACTACTACCGGAAGTTCATACATGGGTACAGCCATGTAGTGTCACCGTTGACTGATCTGTTGAGGAAGGGACAGTCATGGGCGTGGACGGGTTCATGCCAAGCAGCTTTTGATGAGTTGAAAGCAGCTATATCTTCTGAGCCGATACTGAAGTTGCCGGACTTCAGTCGACCGTTTGAGGTGGTGACAGACGCTTCAGACAAGGCAGTCGGAGGAGTACTACAGCAGGATGGGCATCCGATAGCTTTTGAGAGTTGGAAGCTGAAGGACGCTGAGACGCGGTACTCAGCGCATGAGAAGGAGATGCTTGCAGTGGTACATTGCCTTCGAGTGTGGCAGAGTGTATTTGCTGGGATCCAAGTTCAGTGGTGATCACGGATAACGTAGCTAACACTCTTCAAGACCTAGAAGAAACTATCCCCGAGACAAGCGAGATGGCAAGAGTTTCGGCGGATACGACTTCGAGTGGTTGCACCAGCCGGAAAGACGAATCAGGTGGCAGATGCCCTGAGTCGAAAGAACATGGAGGTGGTGGCAGCTATATCAGAAATTCAGGCTGAGATAATGGGGCAAGTCACGGAGTTAGCAAGAGACGACCCGAGTACAAGAAGCTGGTCGACAGGATCAGTGAGGGGCTGATTCGAAAATATTGGACTGAAGATGGAGTGGTTTACGCCAGTGGGGTCGGCTTTATATCCCTATGGTTAGACTACGGCGAAAGCTAATGGAGGAGTCCCACGACACCCAGTGGGCAGGACATCCTGGGAGAGACAGGATGTACGCTCTAATGACCAGGGCGTATTATTGGCCGAGAATGAAGGCTGATATCGAAGCTTTCGTCAGGTCTTGCTTAGTTTGCCAGCAAGACAAGGTGGAGAGACGACTAGAGGCAGGCTTGCTGCAGCCTCTACCCACACCAACGAGGCCGTGGAGTTCGGTTTCGATGGACTTTGTGTCCGGATTCCCCAAGGTGAGGGGGATGTCGTCGGTGATGGTGGTTGTAGATCGATTCTCGAAGTATGCCGTAGTTACAGCAGCTCCACAGAAATGCTCAGCCGAGAAGACTGCTGAACTGTTCTTTAGGAACGTGGTCAAGTACTTTGGAGTACCGGCAGACATAGTGAGTGATCGAGACGCCAGGTTCACAGGGAGATTCTGGACGTGCTTGTTTGGTTTACTAGGGAGTAAGCTGAACTTCTCTATAGCTAATCATCCTCAGTCTGACGGGCAGACTGAGAGGACGAATGCTCTACTCGAGGAGTATTTGAGGCATTTCGTCACAGCCAGCCAGGGGAACTGGTTGGATCTTCTTGATGCGGCGCAATTTTGTTATAATCTGCATCGTTCCTCAGCAACGGGACTGAGTCCTTTCGAGGTTGCTACAGGCTACCAGCCTCTTACACCACTGGAGGTAGCTTTGCAAGGGCGCGGAGCAAAGTGTCCAGCAGCATACAGGTTTGCCCGAGACAGGCAGGAGCTGTATGAGGATGCGGTGGATTCACTAGCCAAAGCAACACGCAGAATGAAGAGATATGCCGACTTGAGGAGAAGGCCGGTATCATTCAGCGTAGGGGACAAAGTAATGCTGAGACTCACACCACAGATCTGGAAGAAGATCAGACGTACCGAGGTGCACAGGGGATTAGTGCAGCGGTATGACGGTCCTTTTGAGGTGGAGAGGGTGATCGGGAGCGTGGCCTACAAGTTGAAGCTTCCGGAGAGATATCAACTTCACCCAGTATTTCATGTCAGCTTTCTCAAGCCATTCCATGAGGATGTGGTCGATCCAAGGAGAGCTCGTCCAAGGAGAGCTCCACCTACTGTCCGGCGGCAATATGTGAAGGAGGTGGGGAAGATTTTGGCGCATAGGCAAGGTGCACCAAACACCGAGATTGAGTATCTTATCAAGTGGAAGGGCGAACCGAGGAGTGAAGCTAGTTGGGAGCGAGCAAGGGACTTGTGGTAGTTTGAGAGAAGAATCAAGAAGTACCAGGGAGGACTTAACCCTCCGATGAGGACATCGGATCTCATTGGTGGGGGTGAGCTGTTACAGCCTTAGTCTAAGGACGTGCCTAGTGCGCGGGATTGGGCAGTTGTTCCCATGCATGCCGGGTCCGACACGAGTAGCACGGGGCTATTCGAGTGGTGAAACAACTGGTTGAGGCTAACACGGTGTTATAGTTGCAGGTAACGAAGTGCTGAGCATGAGTCAGGTCGGAGACCAAATAAACCTCAAGATGATCGAGATAGGTGCTGGTGACCGAGCACTTGGGCGTCGGATCATGATCGAGCATTGGTGCCGAGAACCGAGCACGAGGACTCGAGGTTGATCGCTACGTGCGGATCACGGGAGTGCCGAGGAGTGCGCTGGTTCGATGCTGGGGCGTGAACGAGCATGATCGAGCGCTGCCGAGACATCGGTGCAGCGTGCTCGAGCATTGTGCGCTAGCGAGGAGTTGGCGTGAACGAGCATGATCGAGCGCTGCCGAGACATCGGTGCAGCGTGCTCGAGCATTGGGCGCTAGCGGGGTTTATGATCGAGCATGACCGGGACATGGCGAGGTTGCGGTGCGACTCAAGTTGCGAGCATGCACGAGCGTGATCGAGTCGTGATTGGTAGCGAGGGGTCTGGCTGCACCAGCATGATCGATGGATGGAGTTGATCGGTACTAGAGGGTTATCGGTAGCAGGGGTTATTGGTGGTGCGTCTGGGACGTGCACGAGGTTGCTGGCTTTGGTCGAGCCGAAGACTTGGGTCGAGCCAGGGGTTGGACGTGTGGTTGTAACTAACTACAAGTGCTGGACTTTGTTTGCCGATAGAGATGGGGGAGATCTTGATCGGAATCTTGGAGATAAGATTGCAACTGAATTCAGAGATAAGCATGTCGAGGGCTGGATTGAATTGAGGCGTCAAGGAAGTCCAGGTTCGTGGAGGATCTTGGAGATAATCTTTTGGGAAAAGATTACGCTCAGATTACGCTTATCTTGGAACTGAATTGTAACAACGTGGAGACTCCTTTAGAAGGAGGAAGCCAACGTGAGGAAAAAAAAAGGAAGAACTGCTGAGAAGGGTCTTGGTGGAACGTCGTGGTCTTTCTTGTGGAGAAGAAAGAAACCTCATCAAGCCAAGTTCGTGGAGTGCTGCAGATCAATTCCGGGAGTTGATTCTTCACGAGTTCGACGGCATAGGGTTGCTGGTCGTGGTGCTGTGATTGGAGGTACGACGTAGTTCTTCGCATAACCTAGTTTGCATTACTTGGTTGAGGGTTTTGCATGTAAACGAGTAGGTCGTGGGTGGCTGCTCGGGGTTGTGTTTTGTGAGGACGAATGTGAGTGTGGGTGCTCTAGTTCTCGCTACTCTTCAGGGGAAGAGTTGAACACCGTGGGGTTTGCATGTCCATGGTGTAAGCGATCATAGGGGTGATTGCTGTATCCTTGTTTTGTGTTTAATTCAAGGTTGGAACAGGGGTTCCGTAATTGTGGTGTTGGCGTCTGATTTTGGGTACTAGCGGCGTTCTTTGATTCCGGGAACTTGCTGCGATACCGATCAGGGGATTGGTGTCAAGGATCGATATTGGGTGATCGATCAGAGTCGCTTCATACTACTTGCTTGGTTTGCTATTGTGGATGTTTTGAGAATTGTCTATCGGTACCGAACGATATCGTGCACTAGGCAATTTGGGTGCTGGTATTTGTGTTCGGCGTGCGTCGTGATTTGCAGGAGCGCAGGGGTGTGGCTTCGGGTCTCTTGTAGGAGATCGTCCCGCTACACGTGTAGTGGGGTTTCTGTTGCGTACTTTGAAGGGAGGCTGGTGTTTCGGGAGCGAAACACGCCGCGCGGTTTGCTGTTGGGGCGAAAAATTTTGTCCCATAGAGAGCGGCCCGTGACATCCCAACTCTTGAATCAACAACCAAAGGTCATTCACCACTATCTCAAACTCATATTCTGTAAATGGTTCAATAGTGTCAAACAAATCATGTGATCCTATAACTAACATCACGGAGCTTATAAACAAGGAATTGTCAATTCACTTGTAAAGTTGATCACCTTCAGCTACAACTTATCATCTCCAATCCTGATCGGATTCGAAGATAACATCGGAGCCGTTGCCGGATTCGAAGATTGAATGACTTCGCTACTCCGGTGTGCTCGAATTCCATCATCCACTGATCTGATACTAAATGTGATCTAAAGGATGTATGGTGAATTTGAGGAAGGGGCTGGCCAGAGAAGAGAGTGGCCGGTGCCGGGAAAAAGATGCCGATTGACCATTCTCCAAAAGGAAATTCAATTCAACAAGATGCTGATTACAAAGAGGATTGCATTCTTATACTAGCAATATCAACTAATTATATAATTAGACCCATGCTAACCAGCAAAAAAATATGTACCTGATAAGCAATGTGTGAATTTCGTACACATGATTGTCGTCTCGAAAAGCATATTGCTGGAGACATTTGTTGGGAAATAAGCGCCACGACGGAAATAACTTAATGCAACTATCAGTGGAAAGCAAAGCGTCCTTGTAAGCGAGTTTTTCAAAGGAAATATATTTTTTAGAAAGAATAAAATCAACTCACTTGATTAATTTTAATTAAGAAAATTTCTTACAATTAAGTATCGAAGATATAATTTAAAAAAACTCTCATAATACAAATCAAATCAACAACACTAGACCTAAAAACTAACTCTTGAGAAATTTAAAAAATAACAAACACATCAATTAAAATATAGATCAACCTCACGCATTAAATTATGACCCAATTTTAACTTAAGATTAAGAAAAACTCTTTAAACTCTCCTACTACGAGCTAAAGATGCTCAAGAATACTCAAAGATATTATTATGCTACATTTGAGGGATCTATCCACCTGTATAAAGAAAAATACGGTTGAACCAAGAAGTTACCTCATTAAAAACGTAATCTCCGTACCCGTCAATTAAGTGGAAAAAACAAAGAGTCAAAAATGGCTATTTGGTTCTCCGACGCAGAGTGGATGAGGAAAATCCAACGTCGTTAACGAAACTAATGCAAGCATCGTAACCTTACATTCAGTCGGCATTACAGCCCCAAGAGATTCTAAAGGATCACAAGTAACTCCATCGTAATAGGTACAAAACTTCGTACTTTGTAAGCTTCTTCTGGTTCACACATTTCAAGAAAAAGTCAGCCATGATGTAACGAGAGAAAGAAAAGACATTGGGAAGAAACTTTTGTTGGCCAAGTTTGGTGACTAAGTCAGTTCAACATTAACCAAGTGACTGCATCGACCAGAGTATGTTTCCATTTTATCAGATTATTCACAAATTTAGTGTTGCGCAGGATATTCATCAAGAAATATAATGCTCACATAGATGACAATATCAATAAATTAGCCTAAAATGCATCATGAGACAAGAAAGGGAAAAACATCAACGTTCTTGCACGTAAGCAGCTTGCTATACCGGGACCAACGCCGGAACAAATCTTTGATGCAAGCATTCCATAAATAAAACAGAGAAGAGATGGGACTTTATGATAATAAAACTGACTTTATAATTACACATTATCAAATATTATATAAAGATGTAAGAAATGCTTACATTTTAAAAATTATAATACTCATTTCAAAATGATCTGCAGTACCCCAAATGTTTGACTTGATTTCGACTTTAATTCAAGTCATTTATCATTAAAATTAACCAATCAAACCTAAACCAAGGGTATTATATTTAGCATAACTTTATTATTTTATTATAGAATGATTTTGTTTTAATAAACATGATATCTTAATTAAAATAAATTTACTAAAATAATATAATTATACATTAAAACTTTATATTCTAATTTTAAGTTATTGTTACGCAATGTTCTTTGATTACTTTAATTAAATTCTCTGCATGAAATCCAAGATGCATATCTAAAATCCATGGGAGTGCAATATTTTTGGAGTTCAGAATTTTTTCATACCGTCAAAAAATGCACCAATTGAATAGAGTAACAAGTGGCAGACAAAATTTGCACTTATAATATGACCAGTGTAACGATTAAGTTATTTAGACATTTTGAAAAAAAAACTCTCTTTAACACACAATTGAAGGTAACAAATGGCGACTACCTTGGAGAAAACTGTGGTACACGCCGAGAAAACAATCACTTAAAAAGGTATGTTCTGATCTCTGTTATCTATTTCTTCTATGAGCATTATCCTCCACATCCATCAAATAAATAGCTCATGGTCACTCGGCCAACTGATTGAGAGTCTATGAATTGGTTAAATCATCATACAGAAATCAATTTTAGCGAATCATCTCATTACAGATTCTTTCACGACTGCTTGACCGCCAGATCTGCAAAATTTTAACATTATATTTCAAGCACATTTGTTATATGTATATGTACCACCTTAAGAATATAACTAATGCTACTCACACATATTCCAGACGAATTATTCAAGAATCGTGCATTCTCCTTGCTTTGAGACAGCGTAAGAGAGCCTTCAATAACTTGATCTTGCTCCACATCTATTGGATCATACAAGTGTACCAGAGTCTGGAGAGAGATATAAAATGCGTTACAATTGCAAAATAGTTTTTTAAAAAAAGTACAGTAAAGATAAACAAACTCTATTACCTGCTGCCAATGTGTTGGATTATCCTCTGGTGCAGTCGATAAGACAAGAGTTTCATTTGACTTGGGGCCGCTTCTTCATTTGATGATAAGCATCTGATGATAAGCTGCAAAACTGTCGATCGCCAGGCATAGAATGTGAAGCATTGTCGTACATAGGGATCTTGGCGTGTCCATTGAACTAAACATCAAACCAAAAGGCAAACCCATGAAGGGGCTCTGCAATCATCACAAAATATTGTAGATGGGAAAGTTACACAATATGAAAAGGCTAATGTGACAGTTACAAATAAGAAAGTGTCGGGTCCAATGAGGCTTCCAAACGGGACTTGTAATAAGTGTTACAAGACTCTCTTAATTCAAAAGCTAGTTTAAAGAATAAGGCTTTCCTATTAGCCTATATACAACTTACCGGTCACCTCTATACATGATGTAGGATAAACCCAACAATTCTCCCCTCATACATCATGTTACGTGAATTATCTCCCCCCTCTCCCCCACCACATGCAAGGCTTACATGTTATAGTGAAGTTCTCAAAAGACTTCAATTCATACTAGCCCACCTGAATCATCTCCCTCACCACATAGTGAAGTTCTAGGAGATTTCGATTCAGGTTAGCCAACAAAAAGTACAAGAAAAACTAATAATGATGATACTGCATCACAAACACTTTGCAGTTCTTCAACAAAGAAAAATTGTCATTACTCAAAGTCTCAACAAAAAATGGATGATGCAGCCCAAAATAAACCAATTCGTGAAAACCTATGCTCG
>JAURVB010000313.1:0-11803 GCA_033002965.1 Piper betle
AGGATATTTATGAAATTAAAAATTGATGAATTTCGATTAACCAATAAATATTAATATATTGTGATTTAAAAAAATCAAATATTAAAAATAAGGATTAAAGAAAAACTTTTAATTGAAGTGTATTATACTCTAAATCAATTTGAAGTAATATTAAAATCTATATCATTGTACAATAATCAAATAAAAGAATAACAAATAGCTAAAAATCATATCATGTTGCACATCATACAGACAATGGACTAGAGTCATTCGCAACCTTCAACTTAGATAATCTATGTAATCAACACTTATATATCTTTGTATGTTGAGAAAATAATGTTTGGTTTCATTTCATGTTTAATAGGAGTTTTTTTGTAATTGGCATAAAAATAATGTAAAATCTATAAAATTGTTAAATACTCTATTTTATTAGATTTGGATATAATCAATATATTTTATATAAAAATAATATTAATTTAATTATTTTGAGTAATAATTATTCATGATTCTCGATCGTAGTGCATTTCCACGTGCTCTTTCATTTGCAAAAAATTATTTCGAAGAAAGAAAATGGATTTAAAAAAAATTCACGTTAAAGATCTTACTTAGAAGGAAAATGTTTAGCACATACTTATTTTCTAAGAATACTATAAATATATAATATTTTTAATAAGGTTGACCCCTTAAATTACACATATTTTCATTCCATATCAATTAAATAAAGCTCAAGTAACTAGTTTTCTCGCAAGCTAGTGTAAAACTAAAACCTAAATCAATTAATTAACTCTATATGTATATTATATACCATAAAAGAATGTATTTTTTAACATCCTATATCAAAGAAAAAACTCACCATGGTCGACCATGTGTCAGTTCTTATATCCCCAAAATTATCGCATGTCTTATTATTTTACAATTTTATCCTTTTTTTATTAATTTACAAATTTTCCTTTTTACGTTAAGGAACTCCACATATATGCCTCTTAATTAGACATAAACTCTAATTTTAATAATACAAGGTATACACCGGCGCCTTTCACGGGATTACATCATTTTTTTATATGTTGATTGCATTTTTAAATAATTATTATTTTTCTATTTTTTAAACTACTTACGTTTTTATTAAAATATTTTTACATTGCATGGTGCGGTATATTTTTATTATTTTGAACATTTTAAAATTATTATATTCTAATTACAAATATTCATACATTTGACTAAAATTTACATTTGTAATACACAAATTATTTACTTTGTTTGAATTTTATTTAAATTTAAAAATTATAATTAACTTCAATTTCTTATTTTTTGTTTTGAGATTTGTAAAGGGTTTATATATAATAATTAGACCGAGGTTCAGTTATGAACTTATTAAAAACTAAATTGTAATTAATTTGTAGAAGAATTTTTTTCAATAATAAGTATAAGTTATTTTATTCTAATTAATTATAATCATAGGCAAGTTCCCATTCTAATGTTTTTACTTAGAAAACACGTATATTTTGAAAATTGTATTTGACTCTTACATGAATTCATTATGATTCCTATGATAGCTAAGTAAAAAGTCTAAATCAACTTAAACTATAATCCTACTTGAGAATGAATTTGTTCTATACATTTTGTAAATTATAATCATGTATAATCTTATTTTTAATTGCTATTCATTGCACGGGACAGTTATATTAATTGATAGAATTTATTATTTTATGTTCTTATTTTTATTGTAATTTTATTTTTAAGTACAATGAATGGTTTTATATTTATATATAAATTAAAAGAAATCAACCAATTATTTTATAATGATCTTGAATGTTGAGAAATAAACAACTCTGTCAATTACAATTATTTCAGAAACGTACAATGATTAAATGGCTTGGAGAGAGGTACTCAAATATCTATACGTGAATGATAATTCTTTCAAAAATTTAACAATAAATCCCGTGACAGAAATGCACTAAAAATAATAATTATTTGTCAAACAAGACATCAAAAGTATTGTAATTATTTGTTAAAATAGTAAAAATATGATATTTAATTAGAAAGTTAATAACCCGAGAATATATTATTTGAAGATTTTAATCAATTTTTTTATAAGTTAGAGGACTTTTAATTTAAAATTTTGGTATAATTTTTTTTAATTTTATATTTGCATGGGTAGTTATAGTTTTTAATAGTTGTTTATTTTCCTCTTTGTATGACGTGAAGGTCGTCATCGCCTTTGTTCTATTTTTAAGTTTTTTAATATATTACTTTTCACTTTTGGGCTTTTTTCTAATAACAGCTCAAAATAAAAAACAATAAATAAATGTATTATTTTAAAAAAAATTAAAATGAAAAATTATATATTTGTAAAACAAACTTGTGAGGACAAAATTATTATTTCATTGAAATGTGATAAATGTTACAAATAATAAAATGTTCTAATAGCAGCTCAAAATAAAAAACAATAAATAAAAACTTTATTTAATTTTTTTAAAAAATTGAAATGAAAAATTATATATTTGTAAAACAAACTTGATAAAATTATTATTTCATTGAAATGTGGTTAAATGTCAGAAATAATAAATTAATAAAAGATACATCTTTCACTTTTAAGAATAGAATTCATCTTTCATTTTCTATTTATATAAAAAATGAACAAAATGACTATACTTAAATTAAAATGATAGAAATAATCATGTTAATATTTAGGTTTATTTATTTATTATTAATATTTACTATGAAGAAAATTAGAGTACAATTTTATCTAATTAAAAATATTACAAAATTATATTTTCTTTTTAATTTTTAAAATTTTACTCCATTTATTTATTTTTCTTTGTAAATCCTACTCAATTAAACTTATGACATATTTTTAACATAAATTTAAAATTAGTTTTATCAAAGTGATTAAAACTTGTTCCTTTATAATAGAGACAATCATTTTAGAATGCCTACACAAACCCCCACCCCCCCACCCCCTAGTCTTAACAAAAAATTGTGTTCATCTCATCCAAGAAGAAAATAAACATATTTTTATTTTAAGATTTATAGTGTTAATTTAAATACCAAGTATAATTCCTAAAGTAAAGAAAATGGAAATAAATTAAAAATTAAAATGTTAAGTTTATTTATTTCATCAATCTATCATCAAGTAGATTTATTTCATCAATCTATTTATTTATTTCATATAAGACATATTATTTATTTTTGTTATTTTCTATGAAGAAAATTAGGGTATAATTTCATCTAATTATAATTCTTAAAAAATAATAGTTTGCTTTTAATTTTCAAAAATTTAATCATATAATTTTTTTAACTTAAGGAATGCCTACTCAAATAAATTCATTAATTATTTTTCATATGAAATTTTAATTACTTATATCACAACTTGTACTCGATTTAGAATTTGTAAATATTTTTATTTTAAGACTTCTAGTATTATTGTTTTCTATTATATGTTAATAGTCATATTTTAAAGAAAATAAAAAAATCAACCACAAAATATGAAAAATTAAAAATTGTAATAAATTAATGATTTTGTAATTTAATATTTTTAGATTATCTAGAATTTTCTTTATTTATTATAATAAAAGTTGAGTTATTCACTGCAAAACCCTAGTTTCGGCCTAGGGTTTACTCGATTTTAGATTTGTCCAATTCAGACAATCTCGAGTCGATTCAAGCAAGCTCGAACCAGAACAATTTGAAGAATATAAATATGAGACCCAGATAGCCATATGAGCATGTTATGGAGGTTGAATATGTCATACATATCTATGATAGTTTCATATATAATACAGTAAATTATGAGTTATCGGTGTATACACGAAGTATACATGTGATGTTTATAAGTTAGCAAGGATTTTAAGCTTAGATATAACTCATTGTAGCATTCAATATATGTTTGGGATTTTTAGTATTTTATTTGCATGTAACATAGGAATTTCGGATCACTTAATTGTGCACTATGGGCCCAATTTAATTAAGTTCAGGGTTTGAGGCCTATTTAACTTTCTTCCATCGATTCTCGCCTATAGAGTCACTTTTAATACTTGAGTTGATTTTGACTTTGGACAGTCTTGATTTGAGCATTCCGTCTATATGTATATACACATACCCATAGGCGGGTCCCATTAAGACATGAGTTGTTGGACATCTAGATCATGCCACGTGGCAAGGTTGGGGCAGCGCACTTAGCCCCAGCATCACCCATTGATTTATAGTAGTTTTTCTCCTATTCGTATCATTTACGACCACCGCCACCGCCGCAGTCGCCGTCGGTGACTGAGTTTTATCCTCTTTATCACTACCTCTGCCACCTAATAGGCCATTTTCTGGCGATGGCGAGCCGCCTCCAGCCAATCCGATGACCCACATAGCTGCCTCCTCATCGTTTAGCTCATTTCAGAGCCATTTTTGTGCATTCTTGCACCATTTTTAGTAATTCGAGAACTTCTATAATAGTTTAGATGCATATTCACATGATTTAGCATGTTTGGATGTTATGATTACTTTTCTTTATTTATTATTTTATTTTATTATTTATTATTATTATTCATTTATTATTATTCATGTATTTATTGATTATAATGCATGTTTATATGATTACTTATTATTAATGGTATATTTACTTATTAATATTAATCTTATTTATGTTTACTAAATTGTATATATATATATATATATTTATTTTTATCTATTTGCTTGTTCGCGTGTATGTGATTATTTATTTGTATTTAATTATGTATTCTTATATTGTATAACTATGATATTATTAAAATTCATGATTAATGAGTATTAAACTATTTATTTATTTGTTTATTGAATTATTTATATATATATATATATATGACTATATATATGTATTTACTATTGTTTACATATACATGATATATATTATTGATATTTACTGATTATAGCTTATTCATGTATTTATTATTTAGTCTAATTATCTATGAGTGCATTTCCTTGTTTATGTATTTATTTATTATTATTATGTCTTGATTTGCGTGCCACGATGTTTGGTTATAGGTTTGTTTAGCATTGTTTTCTTTATTATGATGTATTGATGATATGAACACACACCACAAGCATGCATCATATAGAGATGTTAGTATTTTACTTAGTAGTGGGTTCCGATGTAGGTTTTGGAGTCTGAGCTCGCCGTAGATGTGCAGATACACTTGGAGCTTAGACCACAGGTCCGTAGGAGTCTCCCTCTCTGCTTGACTCTTTGCGTGTCGAATTTAATCGTGTTTTATATGTAGGACGGCATCAGCGGCATTTTATTGGATCCCTCCGATGTCTTGGCCATTTAGTTGTGTTTTCTACGCATGTTTAATAAAACTACAAGGATGAGATCCCTTGTTGGTTTTCAAACTGAAGCTACAGAAATGTATGATACAAGCCTCTTCCCTAAGCCTATTATATAAGTATGCACATTTTTACGGATTTCACGAATAAGAGAATGAGTGGTATGGAGATATGTATATGGACCACACTAGTACTCCTTCAAACCCTGAGGTAGTGCGGTGTATGAGGGTACTGCATAATGCAGCACATTTCCAGAATTTGTGGCACTAACTTAACTGTTCCTTTTGCCACTCGAGTATCATGGCAGGTGATATGGAAGATGTGAGGGCGTAAGCATTGTATGTATGAATATGATTATGAGCCGTGCATGCGAGCCGACACTTGCTTAAGTATGTTTGCTTACTGCCTAGTGTGAGGCAATCTTGAAGTTTCATAAGTTTTTGTGGGTAATGGAATACCCATTTGCTAGTTTGTATTAGTTATTTTTTGGACCAGTAACATTCGTTATTGATGTTTTTTATATAATATATGTAGGTTTTGCAATCTTGAGTCGACCTTGGTAGGAGGACAAGATGCAACGCTACACACACTTGAGCTCAGTGCAGTTATTTACTTTCTTACTTTTATTTATGTTCGATGTGTTTTGACGTGTATTTAACGGTGTCTTCCATTCTCATGACACCAAGAAGGTTGTTTTGATCTATTTTATCGATCGAGTCGTACTGACCGACAACTTTAAACATGACTCAACTCGATCGTAACATTTCTGATTCGGTTCTTAGGTGAACCGAAATTAGGGTGTTACAAGTTGGTATCAGAGCCATGTCTTGGTCAATTGAGATAGAAGACTTTTGTTTTGAGCCAAGTGTGTGAAGTTGTCCTTAGCCAAGTCAACAGGTATTTAATTTGGTATTTTTTTCAGTGTTTATAGAAATTATGAGATGGATATGAGGTCATAATTTCAATAGATGTTAGCATGGATCTCATAGGCATGCCATGATAAGCTCTAAGACACACCTTTGCTTTTACCATTTCAGTGATTTGGATAACGTAAGAGTGTCCACATGCTAAGTTAGCTAAGGTTGAGTTTGATGGTGACCAGGAATACCTAGATCCTTGGCAACCACATTGTGGTACTTACCCGTAGGGATATTCACATGTCACCATATCAGTCCTTCCTTGAGACATGGTATACATTGTGAGACAGAGTTATAAGAGATAATACAAGTAGGGAGCTTGGAGTATGGAGATACTCATGTAGTTACGTGAGACATGAGCAGAGACCTTGAGTGGCTTAAACAAATCCATTAGGCATAGTTTGAGGCCTACTTTGGAGAACTTGGACCTTCAGATAAATTCCTGTGGATGAAGGATGTGGCTATGACAGTGGAGCCGCTATGGTACTTGGAGCACAGATGAGAGTTTGGACAAATGACTTGAGATAAACCACTTCCAAGTGATAGTAATGGATGAGGATGAGCAACGAGGTGGATCTACTAGTCTCATGGACACTTCACTGCCTTCCCCTCTTCCACTAGTGTATGTTATGTCCAATGAATATTGTTGGCCACTCTTCAACAGACAGAATCATGAACACAGCAAGGATGAGCGAGATTACCTTTGACCATGGATTTAGATGGTTGACTAGATATCACTTGATCTGCTAGGGCCAGATCAGTGATGGTTGTTGAGAACCAATCAATGGTGTGTATGAGCAGTCACTCCAAAATTTCATGAGAAAGTGTGGGCTCAACATTATCTTTCCATCGTATGTGTCACCACTATGATCTAGATCCCTCTGAATCAGACATGCATGGTTGGATAACTTGAGCCGAGTTGATAGCAGCTACCTATGAGAAGACATATGAGATAAACATGCCAAGAGACAGTAATGGGTTCACGACGTACATGATCAGGATCAGGCTTCAGCACCTGAGTAGCATAACCACCGTCCAAGTATACACAACCACCGTCTGAGTGTCCCAACCACTAACTGTGATGCACTACCACCGATCGAATGATGCACTACTGCCATCCATGATGCACAACCACCGTCCGTATATTGCACTACCGCTGACCGAGTGGAGCAGTTATTGTGGATGTAAGGGCCAAGTAGTTACCTCACCCTACAAGAGGACAACTACTTGAGGATGTTCCTAGCATTGCATAGAGACAATATACCATAATGTCAAAGAAAAATTGGATCAGAGATTGAGGACAAGATATAGCTATGTTAACATCATCAAAGCAGAGGAAAGTTAGGTGCACTAGAATTATTTGGATGTGATGGCACATGATTGACTTCACCAGCCACCTTGCATACCATCACCTTGACCTAACATCCTTAGGTCAGATGTGTATTGCAAGATAGTGTTAGTGACAGTCTTATGGGGATCACCAGGCAGTGTTAGTGAGTCTTTTATGGATGTATAAGAACAAAGTCTGAGAATAGGATAGTGTGACCACCAGATGAGATTGCCACACTGGTCAGATTGTTCAGTCATCATGATAATAGATGTATGAGTAATATCCAGAGTATATAGATCATGAAGATGATCAGATATGCAGATTAACTCATTTAGAGTTCGGCCTAGCCAAAGAGAAATGTTTGATTCGTATTAAAATTTTGGCATAGATGATGGGTTAGTTAGGGAGTGTCCATTAGGGAGACAGTGTTTTCCTTGTGCTTCACCAGCACGATTAGGTTCTTACCTTAAGACATAGGATTTAGCCTATATCCCAAGTATAGGAGGTACCTTCATGGTATTGTTTAGGACTTACAGTATAGGTAGTTGATGACATACCAGTCTGGAGGAGATAACTTCACCCAAGCTTGGGACCGACGTAGATAAGGACTTCAGTTAGACCATACCACGCTGACCAGATAGAGGGACACCAGTATATGCTCATCTTGACTTATTGCTTTGCTTGAGAGTCTACCACAACAATAGTAGTCATGTGAGTCAAGATTAGTGCTACAAATCGGTGCTGGACAACAGGTCACATACCACTGAAGATCAGACGAGACACCGTCAAACCTCAATACGAATCCCGGTAGACTCGAGGAGCAATAGTGGTTCTTTAAGTCATTTGAACCCCATCCATTTGGAAGTATGTGACTAATATGGTATCGAGAAATGCATGCCTATTGTTAGCTGATTGAACTAAAGCTACTTAGGAGCCATCTCTTAGGCTTGTCATTGATTGGTTGTTCTATGGGCTGTCCACTTGTGGCAGAGTCCAATCCTGATGGTCTTAGAGACATGTCCATGGACCTACCTATATTTTGAGCCATCTAATATCCTATACAGAGTTTTTACATTACCCTTATGATTCATACGGAGATACTCACACCAATATAGATAGACTGATGTACATACGTAGTAATATTTTCTCATGTCAATGTGCTCTCCTAGCACACCGATGTCAAACCACATGAGGATGAGACACGTAGTTAGAGTCCTATAGTAGTGACGCCAGTTTTCACGAGAGATCCATTCTCTTTGCATGAGGCATAGACACCAGATAGAGTCGATTATTTTTACACTTACCCTTTCAGATATATTAGTCATACTATCTGTTTCCCATATGGTTGAGATAAGTAGACATTGACCAGTGCATGTGCCACAAACTAGATGTAGACTCCATAGTTCCATGCAGAGTATGCTATCATACTCCTTGAGACACGTTGTACATGTATAGGTATTCTCGCCTTCATTCCATTACAGACAGCCTCTTCAACAATAGTTAGTGGTATTATAGATAGTTACGAGAGACATAGCATGCAGTAGAGTTATAGTAGCTGTCATTGTTCCATTATAGAACAGAGTGAGATATTTGACTTGGGACTGAGTTAGCTAAGACCTAGTGAGCAGTCCAGTTCCTCTTATAGGGACATCTGAGTGTTTGACTTAGACTCGCGACAATGAGCCACACAGTTTATTAGCATAAACCTTTACTTGGTACCAAAGTCCACCATATGCTAGCAAGACTCGCATGAGACCCTATTATAGTCATAGAACCTGGAATAGAGTGCCTTGAGGGTACACGTAGTTGACCTCTCGCATAGATGTTAGACCGCATTCCTCGCACCGATATAGTTTTTCCTGATGTAGTTCAGACTAGTACCCTACAGCACTCTAGAGTACCTGCTCCACTACCCAGCTTAGGGGTGAGCTTAGATTTTTCCCGCTGAAGTCATTGTATTTTAGTCTCCATAGTTTGCAGTGACGCAGGAGTTAGCCCAGTGAAATGACTTGAGCATGCATGGTTAGTCCACCAAGACGATTTGAGCGTGCATGGTCAGTCCAGCGAGATGATTCGAGCATGTATGGTCAGTGCAGATAGATTATTTTAGCATGTATGGCATGCTTTGTCAGAGTATTCGAGCATGTGTAGTATGTCCAGCCAGATTAGTAAGGAGCTAGTGAGCTTCGTCAGCTTTCAGAGATCTAAATTCATGTCAGTAGGTTTGGACCGTGTGCGGGCTAGCTTTCGAAGGAGACCCACAAGTTTGTCAGCAAGATGACATCTTTAGTTGAGTCCTCCAATCGTAGTTGATGTAAAAAATTTTGATGACAGAATTTTCATGAAGAGAGGTTGTAAAACCCCAGTTTTGGCTTACCCGATTTTGGTTTTATCTAGTTCGGGTAGTCTCGGGGTTGAATCGAATGAGCTCGAGCCAGAACAATTTTAAGAATATGAGTATGGGTCCCAGATGGCCATATGAGCATGTTATGGAGGTTGAGTATGCCATACTTGTAAATGATAGTTTAATATATAATACAGTAAAACATGAGTTATCGGTGTATACACTAGGTATACATATGATTTTTATGAATTAGCCAAGATTTTAGGCCTACATCTAACTCGTTGTAGCATTTAGTATCCATTTGGGATTTTCTTAGTATTTCATTTGCATGTAGCATAGGAATTTTGGATCACTTGATTGTGCCATTGTGAGCCTAGCTTGATTGAGTTCACGGTTCGAAGCTTATTTAGCCTTCTTCCCGCGATTCCCGCCTATAGAGTCACTTTTAGGACTCAAGTCGGTTTCGAATTTGGATGGTCTCGATCCGAACTTTTTGTCCACATGTATATACACATAGCCATAGGTGGGTCCCACTAGGACACGAGTTGTCGGACATCCCGATCATGCCACGTGGCAAGATCTAGGCCGCGCACTCAACCCTAGCATCACCTATTGATTTATAGAAGTTTTCTCCCATTACCGCCACCAGCACTTGGGCTCACCACCGGTGAGACCTTGGCCCTCCTTTGGCCACCCATTCGATACAGTCGTAACCACCTCATAGACGGCTTTCCATTCGTACCACTCATGACCACTGATGCCACTGTAGTCCCCGTCGACGACAGAATTTTTATCACTGTTGATCACTGTCGCTGCCACTTATTGGCCATTTTTGGTGACAGTGACCCTCTTTCAGTGGATCCGACCACCCACACGGCTCCCTCTCGCTGAGATCTACATTTGGAGACAACCCATGCCTACCACCACGACCACGATCACCACCGAGTGGCGATCGCCAAGCGCCTGGACGACAACACCACCCGCTTTTTGGCCATTTTTCGGCCAGCTAGTGGCCGGGCTCATCAGGTCGTCACCACTAGCACCTCCGCTATGATGCCTCTTGTCAATACTAACTGGCGGCAACCCTAGCTGTACCACCGTCGGCATTTTTTGTCATGGGCCTTGCTGCCCCTCTATTTACCCGCTTGCCAGTGTCCACGTCTGCTGGCCGCTTAAGCATCCCGCCTCAACATGCCCGAGTGCTGCTGGCCCATGCCATGTCCGGTGTCCATCAACCCTAGCCAACCCAGCCCATGAGTTTATTTAACCTAGACCAAGTTGACTCGGCCAATCCCGGTCTAGTTCAGCTCAGTTCGCTCCGGTTCAACTCATGTTCGGATTGTTTCGTGCATTCTTGCACAATTTTTCATAATTTGGGAACTTCTATACTAGTTTAGATGCACATTCACATGAATTACCATGTTTGGATCTTATGATTACATTTTTTATTTATTATTTTATTTATTTATTTACTATTATAATTATTCATTTCTTATTTTTCGTGTATTTATTGATTATAATGCATGTTTATACGATTACTTATTATATTAATGATATATTTACTTATTAATATTAATCTTATTTATTTTTATATAAATTATATATATATATATATATATATATATATTTGCTTGTTCGTGTTGATTATTTATTTGTATTTAATTATGTATACTTTTATTGTATAACTATGACATTATTAATATTCATAATTAATGAATATTAACTATTTATTTATTTATTGAATTATATATATATATATATATATATATATATATATTTATTTATTGATTTGTTTACTAACACAGGTATATGTTAGATATTTACTTTTGCTTACTCGTGTATTTATATAGTGTAATTATATTATTATTTTTTGTTTAGAATATTATTTTTGTTCATGTTTATGTATTTATTATTTGTTTAATTATTCTGATTGCATTT
>JAURVB010000314.1:0-19518 GCA_033002965.1 Piper betle
AAAATTTTTCAATGGTTGGTTTTCACATGTCATGTTCGGGTTTGGAAGATAATTAATAATACACAAAATATTATTTTTAACCACAATCACTTGCTCGAAACATAATCAAAACTTGTGCTTCGTGTCTCATCAATGGAATTTCTACGAGCCTTCGTGTTTAGATGAACATTTATACATTTTTTAAAGCTGATTGTCAATTTGAGTGAGAACCTTATGTAAATAAACAAGTGTAGCGCATGTTAAGGAACCCTTGGGACTTGTATCATAGAAGGCGGTATCAAAAATTAAGATAAAACATGATGGGATGAACAATTATCAATATGATAAAGATTAACATTTCCAAGTTCAATATCAAGGAAAAACCCAGCATCCAAGAGGGGCATTTCCTCTAACAAGATCATTACAATTACCTTAACAAATTAACTATAAATCTCCTTTGTCACCAACGCATGCTCAATGCATCAACCGCTCGACTCCGCCAAATATGGTGTGAAAATTGACTTGCTATAATACAATCAGCAATCACTAACGTCCAAGCTCCAAGTTTCTGAAGGGTTGTAAATTGTAAAGAATCGATACCTTCCCAAACATCTTTAATGTGCCGTTTCTTGCTTTGTACAATATGCCTCACAGTTTGACAAGTTAGAAGATAGGCAAGGAAGTACACAACCAACTTTATACACAGAGCAGAACATTTGATAAAGTCATTAGTGACTCATCCTTCCCTACAAATGGTTAAAGTGCTCCAACGTTTTTTTCTTTAAAAAATGAATATTGAGAGCCCTATAACCTACCTCCATGTACACATCCCAAAAATATTGAATTTATTTTTGACAGCATGTTGCAAAATGTTCTGCCTCCAACTCAACTTCGCTTCTATTTCACGTCCCCTTCTTTTTGTTATCTTTTGATGGCTTCTAAACATCCTAGGAGCAGTGGGAGATTGTTAATATTTGTTATTATGAATATTAATGATGTGTAGCCCATTGTCACACTCGGAATACTAAAGGAATCTCGGAATATCAACAGTGGTGACTGTTAATTTTTCCATGGAGGTTGAAGGGTCTCAAAGCAATCTCGGAATATCAACAGAAGTGTCTGTTAGTTTTTCCATGGGAGATGAAGAGCCTCAAACTATCTCTATAAATATGGATCTCATTTGCCTCATTCCAGAAGCAAGACAAGCAGAAGAAAAGACAAGAAAAAGAGAGATAGAGAGAGATATAGAGAGATATAGAGATAAAAGAAGAGGGAAAATATTCACGAGTTTATCTTATACGGAGTATTGAGAGAGAGAGTAAAATCTTATAATCTCAATAGTATAGGGTGTGTGAGTAATCTTCTTGTAGATCGCTATATATTTGATGACTGTAATCTTTGGTTGAAGTAGTGAATTGTTCGTTGTTGCCCGTGGTTTTTGACTCTCGATTGAAGGAGGGTTTTCCACGTTAAATCTCTGTGTTTTTTTGGTTTTTGTTTTATTTTATTTCTCAGGTATTATTTTCCCAAAATTGTGTGTTCGCTATTGTTGATCTCCAATTTAGGGGATTTTTCTCAACAATTGGCGCCGTCTGTGGGAATATTGGGTCTCATTCAATCGGATCTTGATTTGAGTGGGAGTCATGACAGACAGTTCCAAGACTGGGAAAATTGAGAAATTTGATGGAACAAATTATCAATGGTGGAGGATGCAGATTGAGGATCATCTATACGAGAAGCAACTACATCAACCGCTTGTAGGTACCAAGCCAGAAGCGATGTCAGCCGAGGACTGAGCCTTATTGGATAGGCGAGCCTTAGCCATCGTCCGATTGTGTTTAACACAGTCTGTGGCATTTAATGTCTCCAAACAGACGACCGTCAAAGGGTTGATGGAGGCATTAGCTAATGTTTATGAGAAGTCATCAGCCTCTAACAGGTTATTTTTGTTGAGGAAGCTTGTTTCTTTAAGGATGCCCGAAGGTAAATCTATTGCTAATCATTTGAATGATTTCAATAAAATTTGGGCACAACTTGAATTCGTGGAGTTGACTTTTAGTGAAGATATTAAATCTTTAATGTTCATGTGTTCTTTGCCAGAGAATTGGGATACGGTAATTACATCTATAAGTAATGCATCAAAAGAAAAACTAATGTTTGATGAAGTGCTAGGTGCAATCTTTAATCAGGAGATGATGAAGAGAAGCATGGTAGATAGCACACCGTCCATCTTGGGCACAGCTTTGTCGGTGGACAAAAGCAAAGGCAAAGAAAGAGGAAGAAGTCAAAGTAGAGGTCCTAAGAACCGAGGGCGCTCTAAATCCAAAGGAAAATTCAAGGGTAAGCCTACTTGTTGGTTTTGTGACAAGGAAGGACATTTAAAGAAAGATTGTCCCGAGCGAGTCAAGAATGTAGCTAATGTTGTTGATGGTCATGAAGAGAAATTTTGTTTATTTGCTCATGTTGATTACAACATAGATACATGGTATATTGATTCAGGTGCTTCATTTCATTGTACTTCTCACAAAGAATGGTTTTGTGATTTTGTCAAGAGTGATTATGGATATGTAACAATTGGCAATGGTCAGAAGTGCAGAATTGAAGGTAAAGGAGTAATTCATTTGAAGATGCATGATGAAGGTAAACTTATTCTCAAGGAGGTCAGGTATATACCTGAATTAAAGAAAAATCTTATATCTGTTAACAAGTTGGACCAAGAGGGCTATAGGATAACATTTGAAAACAATCAGTGGAAAATCAGCAAAGGAGCATTAGTGGTGATCAAGGGGAAGGCGGTGGGCACACTTTACCCAGTGTCTACCAAGGTAGATCAGTTTGTTTCTTTGGCAGCTGAGAAGGATGACATAACAACGTTATGGCATAGAAGGCTTGGTCACTTGAGCGAGAGTGGGATGAGGATCTTACATTCCAAGAAGGTTTTGACAGGTATAATTGATTCTAACTTTGGTTTTTGTGAAGACTGTGTTTTAGGTAAACAAAAACGGGTCAGCTTTACAAAGGTTGGGCGAGAGATGAAATCCAAAAGGTTGGAGTTGGTTCATACGGATGTTTGGGGACCAGCCCATGATATATCTTTTGGAGGTAATCAATATTTTGTTACCTTCATTGATGATTTTAGTAGGAAGACATGGATCTACACTATTAAGAAAAATCAGATGTCTTTAACATTTTCAAGATGTGGAAAGCCCGAGTTGAGAATGAAACAGGTTTAAGACTGAAATGTCTTCTGTTGGATAATGGTGGAGAATATTGCAATAAGGTGTTTGACTCTTATTGTGAACAACGGGGAATTAGAAGGATCAAGACAGTGCCAAGGACACCACAACAGAATGGGGTGGCAGAGAGAATGAACAGGACCATCCTAGAGCGAGCGAGAAGCATGAGGGTTCATGCTGGACTCCCTTTGCATCTTTGGGGTGCCACTGTGGATACAGCTGTCTATCTAATAAACCGAAGTCCATCAAGCGCCTTAGACGGAAAAATACCGGAAGAGGTATGGTCTAGTAAGAATGTTGACTACTCTTTTCTTAAGGTCTTTGGTTGTATTGCATATACACATGTTGACAGGGAATCAAGAAAGAAGCTTGATGCAAAGTCCCGCAAATGTGTATTTCTTGGATATGGAGGTGATGAATATGGTTACCGGATGTGGGATTTCGAGAACAATAAGGTGTTTCGAAGTCGGGATGTAGTATTTAATGAAAAGTGCATGTATAAAGATAGGAAGGAAGAACAGAATGAGGAGTCAAAAGAAAAAGAGTATATGGAGCTTGATGAGACAGTTGAAGAGATACCAAGTGCTGAAAATCAAGGATTTGTTCCAAGTGATGAGGAACAATTATCTTCTGAAGAAACCGAACAAGAAGGTGAATCACAGGCTAATCAACCAAATGATGATGAATCGGATTCTGAATATTCTGATGCACAAATTGAAATTGATGACTCAGAGCCACCACAAGAGATAGTTGTTGCTCCTGAACCAAGGAGGAGCACAAGGGTTAGGAAGCCTACTCAAAAATTAAATTTAATTGTACAACATGTTTTGTATACTGATGCAGGAGAACCGGAGTCCTATGATGAAGCCATGAGTGACATAGCTCATCTTAAGTGGGAGTTGGCCATGAAGGATGAGATGTCATCGTTGGAGAAAAATCATACATGGGAGTTGGTGAAGTTGCCACCAAAAAGGAAGGTTCTACAAAACAAGTGGATCTATCGGGTCAAGTCTGAAGCCGGTGGTGTACAAAGGTATAAAGCAAGACTTGTGGTGAAAGGTTTTGGTCAAAAAGAAGGGATTGATTTTCATGAAATATTTGCACCTGATGTAAAAATGACTTCTATTAGAATTATTTTAAGTATTGTGGCTGTAAAGGGGTTGTATTTAGAGCAGCTTGATGTAAATACAGCTTTCCTTCATGGTGATTTGGAGGAGGAGATCTATATGGAACAACCAAAAGGTTTTGAAGTCAAAGGTAAAGAAAATATGGTGTGCAAATTGAAGAGGAGTCTATATGGACTCAAACAAGCACCAAGACAGTGGTATTTGAAATTTGACAAGTTTATGTTGGATAATGGATTTGCTAGGAGCAATTCGGACCACTGTGTATATCTACAAAAGTTTAATGATGGGGATTACATTATTTTAACTTTGTATGTAGATGACATGCTTGTTGCAGGGACTTGTATGGAGAAAATTGTTAGTCTCAAGATGAGGTTAGCCAAGAGTTTTTCCATGAAGGATTTGGGTGAAGCAAAACAACTTCTTGGGATGCAAATTACCCGAGACAAGAAGAACAAGAAGTTGTGGTTATCTCAAGAAGGGTATGTGAAGAAAGTTCTTGAGAGATTCAACATGAATGAATGCAAGCCGGTGAGTACTACTTTGGGTAATTTCCAATTGTCCAAAGAACAAGGTGCTAAGAGTGAGGAGGATAAAGCTCACATGAAAAAAGTGCCTTATGCTTCAGCTATTGGAAGTCTTATGTATGCTATGGTGAGTACAAGACCAGATATTACACATGCAGTGGGAGTAGTGAGCAGATTCATGATGAACCCAGGAAAAGAACACCGGGAGGCAGTGAAATGGATTTTCAGGTACTTGAAAGGAACTTCTAATTACTGTTTGTGTTTTGGGGGTGATAATATTGATGTGAATGGTTATGTGGACTCGGACCATGTTGGAAATAGAGACAATGGCAGGAGTACATCCGGATACATCTTTACAGTTGGTGGAACCGCGATGAGTTGGGTTTCCAAATTGCAAAAGATAGTTGCTTTGTCTTCAACTGAGGCTGAATATGTGGCTGCTACAGAAGCTAGCAAGGAATATATTTGGATTAAAACTTTAATGAATGAGTTAGGTTTTAATGGTGTTGATTGCAGGTTGTACAGTGATAGTCAAAGTGCAATCCATTTAGCTAAGAACTCGGCATTTCATTCTAGGACCAAACATATTCGGTTAAGGTATCATTTTATTAGATCTTTGTTAGAAGAACGTAAATTGAAGTTGGTGAAGATAGATGGAAAAAATAATCCGGCGGATATGTTGACTAAACCGGTGGATGGAAAAAAGTTGAGTTTTTGCTCAACTTTGGTGAACTTGCACTAACATGCAGGTGGACTCATACAACGAACAAGTGGAGGAAGAGTTTGGACTGGTGTGTTCCAATCGGACTCCAAGTGGGAGATTGTTAATATTTGTTATTATGAATATTAATGATGTGTAGCCCATTGTCACACTCGGAATACTAAAGGAATCTCGGAATATCAACAGTGGTGACTGTTAGTTTTTCCATGGAGGTTGAAGGGTCTCAAAGCAATCTCGGAATATCAACAGAAGTGTCTGTTAGTTTTTCCATGGGAGATGAAGAGCCTCAAACTATCTCTATAAATATGGATCTCATTTGCCTCATTCCAGAAGCAAGACAAGCAGAAGAAAAGACAAGAAAAAGAGAGATAGAGAGAGATATAGAGAGATATAGAGATAAAAGAAGAGGGAAAAATATTCACGAGTTTATCTTATACGGAGTATTGAGAGAGAGAGTAAAATCTTATAATCTCAATAGTATAGGGTGTGTGAGTAATCTTCTTGTAGATCGCTATATATTTGATGACTGTAATCTTTGGTTGAAGTAGTGAATTGTTCGTTGTTGCCCGTGGTTTTTGACTCTCGATTGAAGGAGGGTTTTCCACGTTAAATCTCTGTGTTTTTTTGGTTTTTGTTTTATTTTATTTCTCAGGTATTATTTTCCCAAAATTGTGTGTTCGCTATTGTTGATCTCCAATTTAGGGGATTTTTCTCAACACTGAAAACTTTATGCAATCAATGATAAATAGTTCTTGACGGGATGCAATCTGTAGCATTTTCCTTTCAAACTGACTAGATCAGTTTTGTGAATACCCATTTGGCAGGGCCGGGACCTTAGGTGAAATGACATGTTTGAAGAATGAGATCCAATGTGTTACATCATGGTTGGGGAAAATTCACTTGTCTTTGATTCCTCCCACTCCAGATATCAACTGTTGAATTTTAATTCTCCGGGCTTATGATTTATGATGGCCCATGGACCACATAAGCAGGATTTGAAAGCTTCCATAGCCTATAGAATGTTTCTCTGTTCTTTGTTGATGATGTTGCGGTTTAATTGTACTTCGGACTTAAAAACTCGATGAGCACCATTCAAGTAATTTGAACTTAACTTTCTTTCGCAAACACATCGTTTTGAACTACGAAAGCTGAGCCAAACTTGATTAGAGTGATGCTTAACTGGGTTTGGCTCTATCGCATCTCTGTCAATGAGAATTTGATCAACATCTTTCCCCAGATTAAGGAAGTTTATTCCTCGTGCATATCATTTTTCTGTTTCATTCTTATTCTGAATCGTTATGACACAAAAGAGAGTGCTGAATCCTCTTGAAAATAGTCGACAGACTGATAGTTTTTGCAACTCAGACCTTCAAATTTCTTGAGTTCCTCATACAAACACTCGCAAAACATTATAGCGGGTTAGCATGCAGATATACCAATGCTTTATCAGCTCAAATTTGAACTTCTAATTGACATGCCCAGAAATATTGCTAAATACGTGGGCCAACAGACTCCTACGTACGACCAAACTGAGAAACCAGACAAGTATATCTTTAACATCAAATGAGTATTTTTTAAGAGTATTTGACTTATTTGCTTGCTCAAGCTTCTTGCGTATCGTAAGATGGAGGACGATCTCAATGACCTTTCCCACCCTTACTGGTAGAAGAAGATAGAGATGGAGTCTTTGGGTCATGTCCAGGATTTGGCTCAGGATCACCGTAATCTAGCAGTGCTGCCCCCTCTCCCTTCCCCATTTCCACATGCATCACATCCTTACAGAGAAGATCATAATTCAATAAACAGCCACAAACACGTATCAGTGATTATACACATAAGCAGGAGCTTAAAATTTTGAGAATTGAATAGATGGTACCTTGTGAAGAACATCAGAGGAGCCACCAAGGGCAATTGAGAAGAAGCAAGCTTGGAGCAAGAGGATATAAAGGAGAATGACTTTGAGGGAAGACATGGCTGGCAGACTTGCCTAATGTTTGTTGGAAGAAGGCCAAAGGACTTGGGTGTGGATATACATAGGAATCAATTAGTGAGGTTGGCAATGTTCCAATTGCATTTGAAGTTACCAAATGCCTTGTCCTCATGCTAAAGATCTTTAATATTCAGATGCAAAGCAAAAGGTGGCAATTCATCACAGCGTCCATTTTTTGTGGACCTGCTCTTTTTAGATGGGAAAAAAAGTTCTGGATCTTTCTCATTGTTGAGCAGAGAGAGACTAATGTAAACAGATCACCGACTTTTCCTTACCTCTTTCTGCGTGTGAGTAGAATTATATGCCTGTCATTCAACAATGAATTTTAAATTGTTCTTAGCTCAAAAGATATCATGCAAATTTAGGTGTACATGAAATAAACGACAAGCAGAGCCCCCAACTACCTGGCCCAAAACGAAGTACAGAAAAGCATATTATCCAGACCTTTGTTGATAGTGGAAAGCTGCCATGACTTTTAGTTCCAAATACATTGTTTACATTCCCTTCGTAGATGACATTACGTGTTCATCTGTTGACTTAAGCAAGTGTTTCTGTTCTTCTTTTCTTCTTCCATGATAGATCTATCACAGTTGACAAATTACGCACATTTTATTCTATGGGATGTTCATCTCATGGTCCTTCAAAATTAGCTGGCATCACAGACGCTGAAAAAATGGGGCACTTGCTCTAATATTACACCTTGAACGGTACCATGATCTGGACCTCTGTTGTCGTCCCCTCCCTCCCTTGCCATGGGCGCCAAGACGTCCCTCTCAAGGTTAGCGCCCCCATTTGGTACTCCTACTTCTATCTTCTCTGTTTTTTCCCATTCCCTAAGTTGTAGTTCACTTTGTTAAGATGGAGGTAGTGTTAGATGTATTGAACTTCATTGACATTCTTATATCCGCTTCAGAAGTTGTTGTAGAAGACGAGGTGGAAAACAGTTCCGATTCTGATGTTTCTTCTGATGGCGACATTAGTGTGTTTTATATTCATATATGTAGGAGCTTGAAGAAGAAGCTCAACAGCCTCCAGACCTTTCAAAGCTTCAACAAAGGATCAAAGAAAGTATGCTGACTGTTGTTTATAAACAAAGGATTAAAGAAAATATTCTGATCCATTTTTTCTAAGTTTCTGATTGTTTTTGGTGCAGTTGGTCGAGTTCTTTCTAACTTCAAAAGTTTGAAGCAAGAGGGTTCCCCGCGGAAGGATTGTGTCAAACAGCTTAAGTTGGACCTAGCATCTTATTATGGTTATAATGATTTTCCTTATTGGTGTACTAGTTGAGGTACCACAAAAACCTCTTTGCTGCTGAATGTTTTTCATTTTTTTAAAAAAATCTTATCATTTAGTTGAGGTGTGAAATATGTAGATGTTCCCAGTTGTAGAACTGCTGGAGCTCATTGAAGCATTCGAAAAGCCTCCTCCAAGTTGTTTGCGTACAAACACTTTAAAGGTGGGTGTTCGGCATTTGTTCCTTTAGAAGTCAATTTTTGTGTGTCATGTGATCATTTTATATCTGTGCTCTTGTGCTTTAAGTGTAGACACGTCGCAAGGATCTGGCCGGAGTTTTAATTAACAGGGGTGAATTTAGATCCATCGAGTAAGTGGAATAAGGTAAGCGTATTAAGAGATTTATTTGCATGTTTTTTATATATTTGATGGTCATTTCAGTTAGCTTATTTTTGTATTTGAAGGTTGGGTTGGTTGTGTATGGTTCACAAGTACCTATTGGTGCAACTCCTGAATACATGGCTGGACATTACATGGTATTTTGCTTCATTTTCAATTTCTTTTCTCATTTTTTCCCAATTTTCTTTAGAAATTATGGGGAGCTCGTTCCTTAAATGGTTAATGCTGTATACTGTTTTACTTTCTGTGAGTAAAGCCTTCTAGATATGTTAAAGTTTTGTTGTAATGCATAAGTATTAGTATAATTATATTCACTTATGAAAGTTCTCCACCTTCATCATTATTCCTCTTTAAATTTTTTTCTATTCTCTTTTCTCAATTATTTTTACTCATTAGTGGTAGTTGTCTTGCACACAGCTGCATAGTGCAGGCTCATTTTTTGCCTGTCATGGCTCTTGCTCCTCAAGAGAGAGGGAATTGTTGATATGGCTAAGTTTGTTTATCTTATTGAGATACTTCATGTCATAATTTTGTCTTTGTTTTCTACGAAGGTGTCTTCAACTGTGATGCTAATTATCTGTTTAGTGTTCATTTATATTGACATGTTCAATCATTGATAAATGGCCCTTTCTAGCAGAGTATCTTTAAGCTTGAGTTGATACTTTTTTTGACCCATCTTCGTCATTCCTCGTTACTTTGGAACAATTATTGGTGATTTTTTTTAGGGCAGCTGAGTATCAATTTTTACTATTGAGCATTATGATTTGTTAGGGAATTTAGACCATTTCCTTTTATGAAGTGCTCTGAAAACTTTGTTCATTCTGCGTTTTTGTATTTATAAAATGAGTATATCCACTCTTTCAAATTTCTTTGCATTGTGTCATTTGTGCAGGACTGCCCCTGGTGGAAAGACAACACATGTATCAGCTCTTATGAAGAGCACTGGTAGGGAATAAAATCACGGTTTAGCTTTCCACGTTTTCTTAAATCGTTTATGGGAGAAATAAATTAGTGACTTAAATTCCATGCCATTGACCCAGTCTAGGTTTAAATCTGAAGGGAGATGTGATGATGATTTTGTATTTACCTTGTTTGCTCGAAGTTTTTCTTAAGCATCTTTATTTTGTGTAATTTAGGTGTTGTTAATGCAAATGAGATCAAAGCATCTCGACTCTCAAGTCCCTGAGTGCTAATTTACAGCGCAGGGGTGTTAGCAATGCCATTGTCTGCAATTATGAAGGCAAAGAGGTTAGTGACTCCTTTTCAGCCTCTCACTAGTGTTCACTACTTATGCAGATATAATTATCCATGCTGAGGAAAAGTCCACGTTTGCCATAGAAATGTAATTTGGCTTACTCTTTTCCTGGTTACAGCTGCCTAAGCTTTTGAGGATGAACTCTGTTGACAGAGTGCTGCTGGATACTCCTTAGTGGAGCAGGGGTTTGTGAACTTGATTCTTCTTTCTTGTCTTTCCCCTTATGCATGCTTTTTTTGTTTTGACCTCCTGTGAGTTCATATTTAGGTTATCTCAAAAGACGAATCAGGGAAATCTTCTAAAAATGAAGAAGATATTTATAAATGTGCTTATTTTCAAAAAGTATTGGCTACTTTTTTCTTTATGAAAATATATTTTCTGTGATGCATACAAATAGCAGTTCATGTTCAAATTTTTTTTTCAGCGACTGATTCTTGCAGCAATTGATATGGCGGATGCTAAGTCAAAATCTGGTGGATACATAGTTTACTCAACCTGCTCAATAATGATTCCTGAGGTTTGTGATTTTTATTATTGAAAACATGACATGTATCTTATGGAATAAAACATGGAATACAACTGACTAGTGAAAGCTGCAGAATGAAGCAGTTATTGACCATGCATTAAAGAAACGGTATGTTCAGCTAGTTCCGTGTGGTCTTCATTTTGGGCGCCCTGGGTGAGTTTTGTGTTCTGCATATGTTGCATTTAAGTTGCAGCAATAAGTGTTTTATGTTTTCTTTGCTGCTTTCATCTTCAGGTATGTCCGTTACAGGGAGCATCGATTTCATCCTTCATTGGAAAAGACGAGATGGTTTTATCCTCATGTTCACAATATGGATGGATTTTTTGTTGCTAAGGTACTTGTATGTAGTTAACCTTTTCAGTAGCCTCTGTGATATTAACCTATGGCTCTCGTTTTCTTTTAGGTGTTTTTGCCAACATTTAACTTCTGCCCTTCTATCCACAGATTATGCAGATGGGTGAGGCTTCCATAAACAAAGTGGGTCAATCGAAGGTACTGGAAACTGAAGTTTCTTCTCCGAGGGAAACAAGTGGGAAAAATGTTCCACAAAGAGAGATGAAGCAAATCCACAATTTTAGCTTGCAGGATGATCAACTTGGTGGAGTTGTGGTGGATCCAGCAACACCAGTAGAACGGAAGAAAAGAAAGTTATCCTCTAAAAAAATTTATCAAGGGTCAGTTCAGGCTTGATTATGTTCTCTTTCAATGATTTACTCTGTTGTGGTTCCTCCAAAGTGTTGGGCATTTTTTGCCATCAATACTTGTGAGGTGTTCAAAATGAAGTCACATATATCTTCCTAGCTTCATTGTCTTCACATCCTGTAGGGGTAAAATTTGATATAAGGATTCTTAGCTGCTAGCCTACTACATCAAATGGAATGAGAGTTAGTGGCAGAGCGCAAAACTTGTTTTCTTGGTTGATTAGTCACGGTCCTTTCAGTTTCTTTTACCAAAATTGAGTGCTTGAGGAAGCTGGATTGCATAGTAATGGAAAATATATGTCAATTATCCCATCAGTTGTCATGAAAATTATTACATCGTTTATTAAAAGCATAGTAAATTACAAATTACATTACTTTTTAATATCCCCTCTTAATTTGTAATTTTTATCATTTTCATAAAAAATTCAAACTTGTTTTCGATGAGAGCTTTTGTAAATACATCAATCATTTATTCCTTAGTGTTGATAAATTTTAATTTTATTTCTCCTCCTTCGACAAGATCTCACCCCCTCTTAATTATGTAACCAAACACACCGGCAAAGTTATTGCCTACTGTAAAAAATTCATTTTTCATAGACTACGGCTTCTGGCCGTCATTTTATTTTTTTATGATTTGTTACAAAAATCATTGTCTGCTGGCTTTTGAAACAACCTGGTAACTTGTTCATAGAAAGGTGTGTTTGGTTCCGTCAGTTTAATTGGTTGTCAAAGGAGACTTGTTCTTGTGTGCCGACGACTGGACCTGCGTTTTCATCTCCAAAAACTCTCACCTTCGTCGCCTTTGCACATCATGGCTCTCCAGATCATGGGCGAGGCTGCTGTTACTGCCTTTTTACAATCTGTTCTTCGGGATGTCGATGCTGTTAAAGGGATGGGCCGCACTCTCTTCCTGGATATTGATCCGGAGCTGAAAAAAATGGAGACGATGCTGTCAAGATTTCAAGATCTTCTTGTGGATTGTGAAAGGAGGAGGCCTGCTGAAAAGAGCGTGGATAAGTGGATGGATGATCTCAAGGACTTGCTCTATGATGCAGACGACTTACTTGACGAGATCAAGTTGGAAAGGCAGCATCTTGACCTTATTGCTAAAAGTCAACCAAGCAACATTCAGGTACACAACAACTTCTCCAACATTTATGGTAGGTCAAATACCATCAAGAGTAGGATTTGTTGTGTTTTGGATAGACTTGATGAACTTGCCCATGAGGCAGATTACCTCAAGATAAGGAGGGATATTGTGGGACTCAATGCAAATTGGAATATGCCTCACGCGATGTCCAGACCTGAGACGGGTCCTTGCATAGATGAGTCTGAGATACATGGCCGTGAGAAGGACATAGAAAGCATAGTTGACATGTTGTTGGCAACGGATGCTCGTTCAACAAGCAAGAAGAAGTATGATGTGATTTGCCTGGTAGGGATGGGAGGGTTAGGGAAGACCACCCTTGCCCAACTAGTATTTAAAGATCAGAGGGTTGAAAATGCCTTCGAGGTGAAGAGTTGGGCTTGTGTGTCCGATGTTTTTGACGTTTCTAAAGTGACTAAAGAGCTGGTAGAGTATGCTGCACCACCCGGCATGTACACTAACATTCAGTCCCTAGCAGTACTACAAGCTAGTCTTAAAAATAATGTCAACAATAAATGATTTTTGCTTGTGTTGGATGATGTCTGGACGACCAAAGAGTGGGACAAGTTGAAAGCTCCGCTTAATTTTGGTGCAACAGGTAGTAAAATTCTTGTTACTACTAGAATGAAAAAAGTGGCAAATGGTATTAACAACAAGGTACCGTATCCGATTGGCCTGCTAGATTATGAGCACTGTTGGGCCATATTCAGAGATAAAGCTTTTGAGGGGATTGATGTGGGTATAAATCAGGAAGAGATGATGAAAATGGGGAAGGTGATCGTGGGAAAATGTGGTGGAGTTCCTCTTGCGGTCAAAGTAATTGGGGCCGAAGAGGAAAGGTGGAAGGCTATACTGCAAAATGAATTGTGGCATTCGGCCTTTGAGAACGATGAAATCCACCCAGCCTTGAGATTAAGTTACTACAGGTGCTTGGAACCAAAGATAAATTAGTACAAATGTGGATTGCAGAAGGCCTAATAGAGGTAAAAGAAGGTACATTGCCAGAAAATATTGGGAATCAATACTATAACGATTTGAAAGGAAGATCTCTCATTCAAGAAAATGATAAGATGCATGACATCATACATCACCTTGCCTACATTGCATCTGGGAAATTTTTCTACCAAGAGAAAAGTGGTTCCAGTTCAAGTAAAGCTCCCGCAAGTGTGAGACATGCATCTTTTAGTGGTCCGTTTCATGATGGTAAGAAGTTTGAGTTGATCGTTGATGCAAATAACTTACGCACACTGATAAGGATTGATGACCGTGGAGATGGGTCACATGAACAAATTTTGTCTTACAAAATGCTGAGAGTTCTGGACTTTTACTTTTGTAAATTATCAGAGCTACCGAGTTCCATCGGTGATATGAAGCATCTCCGTTATATCAATTTAACAGGTTGTAGACTTGTTGGAGATTGCAAGTGTTGGACCTTTCGCGTTGTACTCATCTTCAAAATTTGCCCAAGGATATGGGTAACCTCTTCAATCTATGGTACCTAGACATTTCTTTCACCGGAGTATCAAGTCTGCCAGAGTCAATTTACACTCTTTATAACTTGAGAGTCCTAGCTCTTACTTCTTGTAAACGTCTTACACATTTGGCAATAGAAATTGGCAATCTCCAAAGCCTGCAGATACTTAAACTTCAGGATAGTTCAATATCAAGTGTTCCTGAATCCATTTTAAATGTCACGAGTCTTCATGTGCTAGAAATAGATGTTTCCTGTGAACTGCCACCACACATAGGAAAGTTAACCAGTCTTGAGGTATTGACGTCATATACTGTTGGTAAGGAAAAAGGGCGAGGCATCAATGAGCTCAAAGACTTGAACAGGCTTAAAGGCAGACTATGCATTGACAGGATGGAAAACATTGGTACCTTAGAGGAAGCTTCAATGGCTGATCTTAAGGGCAAGAAGCACATTGAGGAACTTAAGTTCTGTTGGATCCACGGAAGTGAGGTTGAGATCAATGATGCGCCTTCCAATTCCTTAGCGAGAGATGGAGAATCAATGGAGGGGAAAATCCTGGAAGCTCTTGAACCACATGACGCACTCAAAACCTTGGCCTTCCTTAACTACGGCGGCCACAAGCTTCCCAATTGGATGTCCAACGGCTGCATTCGCAACCTAGTGCTTTTCCGGATTGCCGGTTTGGGGATGATGGAGAGGGTGGTGGGGGTGGAGCTTCCATCTCTAAAACAATTAACTATTAAAAACTGCCCTGTTTTGAGGGAAGTTTATATGGCTACTCCAAAGCTGACGACATTGACTTTGAGAAAATGCAGAGCATTAAAAGCTGCCTCCCTTGTTCTTCTTCCCTCGTTCTCCGACGACATTGCTGTCGTGCACTTCCTTGCCCATCAGTTGGAGTAATTATACTGTGACTATTATTATCTCGATTGGTTCCTGCAACAAGTACAAGCTTCTGCTACAAATGCAATGTGTATCAAACTCAAGGAGATAACTGTAACACCCCGTTTTGGCTCACCCGTGAACCGACCCGGAAATGTCACCGGCGACCGAACCGTTCGCTAATCTACTGGGTTCGGTTAAGCCGACCCGGATCTGCCCTCGGTGTCTCAAGATGGAGATGCAAACATGAAATGCATGGATGGGATGCGTGGGTTCTAACGTAGTCCTACATGCATGCTATGATGTACAAGCAAAGACAAGACAAAATAATAAATGCGAAACCAAAATAAAATATATACTATTTTATAAAAATACGGTAACACATACTAATCTACTGTAACATTCAACCATTATCTCATTTGTTTTTACCTGAGCCGAGTCTGAACTCCAAACTCACTACTCATTCACATTTATCCATTCATTTCATATCAAGCAATTTATTTAAACAAACACATCAAAATTATCATTCACGTAGCAATAACACACCGTCATTATAGATTACATGCGGCAGGTACATGTGTGCGCGGTTCCGTGCTGCTCCTCCGCAGTCCCGACAGCTTCCATCGCTCGCATTCGTCACCTACATATATATAGAAAAACCGTCAGTAACGAGTGTTACCGGCCCGGAAAATAACTAATATCAATCTGGCATAGGAGAGCAAACTCTCCTGTTGAATCAAAACCATATACTTCCTCAAGAACTCTCATCAGGGCACATACGGGACCCGTCGCCCTCGGGTCGACAGCGTCCCCCTATCTTTCACATTCTCATGCCTCGGCCATTTCTCTATTGCTTCTCGCGTCAAATCTCATTCCTTTCCGCCCTCTGCACCTTCCATATTACTCCTGGCCTTGAGCACGAAGGCCGAGTACTCTCGGGCAGTCGCCTTCAGTACCCTTTGAAACCACAAGTCTAGACATGCGCTGCAATGCAGTACCCGTGAACCTCCACACTTCTCCGGGTTTGAGGAACTCAAAGGTGGAGTTGTCAGGATCCCTCGGGAATGAAACGGCTTGTACACCATTCCAGAGCCCACTATCGACCCACACGTGCCCGCTCGCGTAGCACGGTAGTCGGATTTCCCTCATTCAATCTCTCACAAAAGCACGAAAACTATACATATATATAGGTCTGGGTTGGGATTTATACAATAAGCCCGAAGGCAACGTGAGCTGGATCTGAAGTTCAAAAACAAACTCGAGGGATCTCATCCTCGAGGGTTATTAATCCGAAAAAGAACTGTTGGCTAAATGGCCCGAGTTAAGTGGGATCCGATAAAACGCCACTTAACTCGTCCTGCACATGATAAATCAAATACACAATAGAATAGCGTGAAAACAGAGAACGAGTCCTAAACGGACCTGGTAGAAGCTCCAAAAGGGTCCACGCGCCTAGGCGGCGAGCTCCTACACCGTACCTACACAATCAAGCTAAAAACTAACGCCCGCATGATGAATCACACATCCTATAGCATGCACACACAATCAACACAATCACACGTCAATCAACACACATCAACCTATATCAATTCTAGCAAGTCTACTTAGGCTAGTTTGCATTAGATCATGATCATTACCTAGTTACCCTAATTAGTTTCTTAGCCTCCATTTTTAACACCACTCAATCAAACAAATTTCATATTTTTATCCTTAATCAAATCTACATTTACATATATATTATTATAACACGCAATTCACCAATCCTATCATGCATTTCTAACAATCAATACTTTCAAATAATTAAGTTAAAATAAATTATACCTCGCGTCGTCGAAAATCGGCGACGGCTAGGGTTCCCGTTTCGTGACTCGAAACTCGAATTCGGCACCTAGCGGCGTCTGAAGTCCGATCAGATTGGTCCGGGTGCATTCGGCGGATGATCCGGCGAATTTCCCATGAATCCAATTTTCCGGCGGTTCCGGCGGTTTTCCGGTGAGTGTCTGCGGTTTTCGGCGGATTCCGACGGTTTTCCGGCGATGATTCGGGACGGGGCAATCAGGGGTCTATCGGCACCAGCTCGACGAACTCGGTCCAATGGTGGTGTCAAATAGGGTAGCCGAGGCGGCGATGGCCGTCGACGGCGGCGTCGAAAATGGGCGGCGGCGGCGGCGGCGTGCTCCGATTGGGGCTGCGGCCGGCCTCAACGGCACTCGGGATGGTGGGGGAAATGTCGGCGACGGCGAGGGGGGGTCGTCGGGGTCACAGCGGCAACGGCGCGGCCCGGACGGCGGCGGAATCAGGCTTGGAGTGGCAACGGCCGAGGCGGCTTCACGGAGTCACGGCGGTGCACTGGCAGGCGATCGCTGGCCGGGGTTGGTCGTGGCGGCACGGCGACGGCACGGCGGGGCGGGGCGGCGTTGCTCAGCGGCAGTGCGGCGTCGGTGGCGGCGGCGGCAGCACGCGGCAGTGGCGGCGGCACGCGGCAGTGGCGGCGGCAAGGGTTTGGGGTGAGGAAGGTCAGGAGGGAGAAAAATACCCTCAATGGCAGTTTCATAAATAAGTATTGACTCGATTCCTACTCGAGTCAAAATAATAACTAGTTCATAATAAATTCTAAAAAAATCTAGAAAAATATGGAAATATTCCATAAAATAAAACAAACACAACAACATCCAAATGGCATGCTCTATAACTAATAACCCACCCGAATATAATCCAACGCGTCCTAACACGTTATTCGGCCTAAAACTATTTCTTTGATCAAACATATAAAAGAAAAAAATACTGCATACTTTCATATATTCTGATAACTCATTTCTCACCATCTTCTCGACGTTATCATCATATATTCAGGTACACCTGACTCTCATCGCTCATAACTCACGGCTGGCCTCGACTTAGCACGCAGTTCATGAAACTGACTCGACTCGAACCAACGGTTGAACCGTTTGGTTCGGTAACGTAAAACTCTGACTCGAGTCACGGGTTTCACAATAACGGTAGATCTTGGTCAATTAGATGATAAGGTCACTTGTTTGCCAAGCAGCATCCCATCCCTGGAGTTTCTCACACTTGTGAATTTGCGTCCAGGAGACTTCTTGCTCCTACCACCTAATTGTGATGATGAAGCCGGTTCTCCACCCTCCGTGCGGAGATTATGGTTTTACAAGTGCCCAAACTTGACTTGCATGCCCAGCAATTTGCACAAATTCACCTCTCTGAGGAATATACTGATCTTCAAATGTTCCGGCCTCATCTCCCTTTGCCCTCAAGACCTGCCTATGCCAGCTGATCGCCTTGAAGATCTTCGGATATTATATTGTGAAAATCTGAGGAACTTGCCCGATGAATTTAGCAACTGCACCTCTCTAAAATTGCTGCAACTTTCTAATTGCCCCAACCTTGAGATCCGCCCCCATGATGTTTTACCTCCCAACCTTGTAAATTTGTGGGTGGATAACTGTCCCAAACTGGAGGAGCAATTAGAGAGGGAAGGCAGAACAGATTGGCAATCGCTACGCCACGTGTGATGCAACCGTGCATGCAGGTACAATGCACAAGTACTCTAATAATTTCCATGTACTACTCTTTCACAACATAGCATCACATACAAGTAATTAGGATCACATACAAATAATTTCCATGCACTATAATAATTAACGCTCCCAGTCATTTGCATCCCAATTGAATGGCTGCAAGTTCATTTCTTAAAAATCTAATTAGGATCATTTGGTCGTGCTGCCTAAATAAATTAACTTTACAACTGCCAAATAGCTAATATGCATATTTATTTATTAATACTATTCTTTTCTCTTCCTGTTTTTATGCAAAATTTTGGCTTCTTGTTGGATGTTTGACGAGTATGGGCGAGCTTTTTTTATTTTTAGTTTGTAAAAGTTTATTAGCTTTGATAGTCAATCGCAATTGATATTCGTTAACCATATGCATATTTATTTATTAATGGTAATAATTCATTGTTTTCGATATAATTAAACACTCTTGAAATAAATATGCAACTTGAGATTATTTCTCATGGAAATAAATTTTCAACTTGTGTTTTAGGCTTTTGGCCAATTTTCTTGACTCTCGTGTTGCTTGGATGCAAGCACCATTTGCTTACATGGGGAAGAAAGGCTATCGGGCAGGCAGGTTGATGGCACCATGCACTACTATGTCACTAAGTTTATAATTTTTGCTACCAATCGATCGGTTGGCTTCTCATTTCCTTATCTACGCCATGTATCCACGGTAGCAGACATCAATCCCTCCTCATCTGAGACTATTTAATTAGCTGTGATTTGTAAACACTTCAGATATCTCAACT
>JAURVB010000315.1:0-30484 GCA_033002965.1 Piper betle
GTATAGAAGAAGTTGAGAAATCTGAAGTGTTTACAAATCACAGCTAATTAAATAGTCTCAGATGAGGAGGGATTGATGTCTGGTACCGTGGATACATGGCGTAGATCAGAGAAATGAGAAGCCAACCGATCGATTGGTAGCAAAAATTATAAACTTAGTGACATAGTAGTGCATGGTGCCATCAACCTGCCTGCCCGATAGCCTTTCTTCCCCATGTAAGCAAATGGTGCTTGCATCCAAGCAACACGAGAGTCAAGACAATTGGCCAAAAGCCTAAAACACAAGTTGAAAATTTATTTCCATGAGAAATAATCTCAAGTTGCATATTTATTTCAAGAGTGTTTAATTATATCGAAAACAATGAATTATTACCATTAATAAATAAATATGCATATGGTTAACGAATCTCAATTGCGATTGACTATCAAAGCTAATAAACTTTTACAAACTAAAAATAAAAAAAGCTCGCCCATACTCGACAAACATCCAACAAGAAGCCAAAATTTTGCATAACAAAAGGAAGAGAAAAGAATAGTATTAATAAATAAATATGCATATTAGCTATTTGGCAGTTGTAAAGTTAATTTATTGAGGCGGCACCACCAAATGATCCTAATTAGATTTTTAAGAAATGAACTTGCAGCCATTCAAATGGGATGCAAATGATTGGGAGCTTTAATTATTATAGTGCATGGAAATTATTTGTATGTGATCGTAATTACTTGTATGTGATGCTATGTTGTGAAAGAGTAGTACATGGAAATTATTAGAGTACTTGAGCATTGTACCTGCATGCACGGTTGCATCACAAGAGGCGTAGCGATTGCCAATCTGTTCTGCCTTCCCTCTCTAATTGCTCCTCCAGTTTGGGACAGTTAGTCACCCACAAATTTACAAGGTTGGGAGGTAAAACATCATGGGGGCGGATCTCGAGGTTGGGGCAATTAGAAAGTTGCAATGCTTTTAGAGACGTGAAGTTGCTAAATCCATCGGGCAAGTTCCTCAGATTTTCACAATGTATTATCAGAAGATATTCAAGGTGATCAGCTGGCATAGGCAGGTCTTGAGGGCAAAGGGAGATGAGGCCGGAACATTTGAAGATCACTATACTCCTCAGAGAGGTGAATTTGTGCAAATCGCTGGGCATGCAAGTCAAGTTTGGGCACTTGTAAAACCATAATCCCCGCACGGAGGGTGGAGAACCGGCTTCATCATCACAATTAGGTGGTAGGAGCAAGAAGTTTCCTGGACGCAAATTCACAAGTTCGAGAAACTCCAGGGATGGGAGGCTGCTTGGCAAACAAGTGACCTTATCATCTAATTGACCAAGATCTACCGTTAACTTCTTGAGTTTGATACACGTTGCATTTGTAGCAGAAGCTTGTACTTGTCGCAAGAACCAATCGAGATAATAATACTCACAGTCTAATTCCTCCAACTGATGGGCAAGGAAGTGCACGACGGCAATGTCGTCGGAGAACGAGGGAAGAAGAACAAGGGAGGCAGCTTTTAATGCTCTGCATTCTTTCAAAGTCAATGTCGTCAGCTTTGGAGTAGCCATTGAAACTTCCCTCAAAACAGGGCAGTTTTTAATAGTTAATTGTTTTAGAGATGGAAGCTCCACCCCCACCACCCTCTCCATCATCCCCAAACCGGCAATCCGGAAACGCACTAGGTTGCGAATGCAGCCGTTGGACATCCAATTGGGAAGCTTGTGGCCGCCGTAGTTAAGGAAGGCCAAGGTTTTGAGTGCGTCATGGGGTTCAAGAGCTTCCAGGATTTTCACCTCCATTGATTCTCCATCTCTCGCTAAGGAATTGGAAGGCGCATCATTGATCTCAACCTCACTTCCGTCGATCCAACAGAACTTAAGTTCCTCAATGTGCTTCTTGCTCTTAAGATCAGCCATTGAAGCTTCCTCTAAGGTACCAATGTTTTCCATCCTGTCAATGCATAGTCTGCCTTTAAGCCTGTTCAAGTCTTTGAGCTCATTGATGCCTCGCCCTTTTTCCTTACCAACAGTATATGACGTCAATACCTCAAGACCGGTTAACTTTCCTATGTGTGGTGGCAGTTCACAGGAAACATCTATTTCTAGCACATGAAGACTCGTGACATTTAAAATGGATTCAGGAACACTTGATATTGAACTATCCTGAAGTTTAAGTATCTGCAGGCTTTGGAGATTGCCAATGTCTATTGCCAAATGTGTAAGACGTTTACAAGAAGTAAGGTCTAGGACTCTCAAGTTATAAAGAGTGTAAATTGATTCTGGCAGACTTGATACTCCGGTGAAAGAAATGTCTAGGTACCATAGATTGAAGAGGTTACCCATATCCTTGGGCAAATTTTGAAGATGAGTACAACGTGAAAGGTCCAACACTTGCAAATTGCTCAGCGTGCATATTGAATCCGAGAGATCTCCAGCAAGTCCACAACCTGTTAAATTGATATAACGGAGATGCTTCATATCACCGATGGAACTCGGTAGCTCTGATAAGCTACGAACAAAGGAGAAGTCCAAAACTCTCAGCATTTTGTAAGACCAAATTTTTTCATATGATCCATCTCCAAGGTCATCAGTCCTTATCAGTGTGCGTAAGTTATTTGCATCAACGATCAACTCAAACTTCTTACCATCATGAAACGGACCACTAAAAGATGCATGCCTCACACTTGCAGGAGCTTTACTTGAACTGGAACCACTTTTCGCTTGGTAGAAAAATTTCCCAGATGCAATGCAGGCAAGGTGATGTATGATGTCATGCATCATATCATTTTCTTGAATGAGAGATCTCCCTTTCAAATCGTTATAGTATTGATTCCCAATATTTTCTGGCAATGTACCTTCTTTTACCTCTATTAGGCCTTCTGCAATCCACATTCGTACTAATTTATCTTGTTCAAACCTGTAATCAGAGGGGAATATGGCGAAGTATTCAAAGCAGCGCTTTAGAAAAGCCGGTAAATAGTAGTAACTTAATCTCAAGGCTGGGTGGATTTCATCGTTCTCAAAGGCCGAATGCCACAATTCATTTTGCAATATAGCCTTCCACCTTTCCTCTTCAGCCCCTCGCAACATGGCCCCAATTACTTTAACCGCAAGAGGAACTCCACCACATTTTTCCACGATCACCTTCCCCATTTTCATCATCTCTTCCTGATTTATACCCACATCAATCCCCTCAAAAGCTTTATCTCTGAATATGGCCCAACAATGGTCATAATCTAGCAGGCCTATCGGATAGGGTGCCTTGTTGCTAATACCATCTGCCACTTTTTTCATTCTAGTAGTAACAAGAATTTTACTACCTTTTGCACCAAAATTAAACGGAGCTTTCAACTTGTCCCACTCTTTGGTCGTCCAGACATCATCCAACACAAACAAAAATCTTTTATTGTTGACAATACTTTTAAGACTAGCTTGTAGTGCTGCTAGGGACTGAATGTTAGAGTACATGCCTGGTGGTGCAGCATACTCTACCAGCTCTTTAGTCACTTTAGTAACGTCAAAAACATCGGACACACAAGCCCAACTCTTCACCTCGAAGGCATTTTCAACCCTCTGATCTTTAAATACTAGTTGGGCAAGGGTGGTCTTCCCTAACCCTCCCATCCCTACCAGGCAAATCACATCATACTTCTTCGTGCTTGTTGAACGAGCATCCGTTGCCAACAACATGTCAACTAAGCTTTCTATGTCCTTCTCACGGCCATGTATCTCAGACTCATCTATACAAGGACCCGTCTCAGGTCTGGACATCGCGGGAGGCATTGTCCAATTTGCATAGCGTCCCACAATATCCCTCCTTAGCTTGAGGTAAGCTGCCTCTTGGTCAAGTTCATCAAGTCTACCCAAAACACAACAAATCCTACTCTTGATGTTATTTGATCGACCATAAATATTGGAGAAGTTGTTGTGTACCTGAATGTTGCTTGGTTGACTATTAGTCGTAAGGTCAAGATGCTGCCTTTCCAACTTGATCTCGTCAAGTAAGTCGTCGGCATCATAGAGCAAGTCCTTGAGATCATCCATCCACTCATCCACGCTCTTCTCAGCAAGCCTCCTCCTTTCACCATCCACAAGAAGATCTTGAAATCTTGACAGCATCTTCTCCATTTTTTCAGCTCCGGATCAAAATCCAGGAAGAGAGTGCGGCCCATCCCGTTAACAGCAGCGAGATCCCGAAGAACAGATTGTAAAAAGGCAGTAACAGCAGCCTCGCCCATGATCTGGAGAGCCATGATCTGCAAAGGCGACGAAGGTGAGAGTTTTTGGAGATGAAAACGCAGGTCCAGTCGTCGGCAGACAAGAACAAGTCTCCTTTAATAAAGTTATCATTGATTGCATCAAGTCTTCAGGGCTTTTACTACCTCACCGAACTAGTAAAAGTTAATGAGATTTGGTGGTGGTATGTTATAATCTGGTTGTTCAAAATTATAAATCACCTTTTGATGGTTTTTCATTAAAAAGTTCACTCATACAAAGTACGATGGAGGACAATTACAATTCACATGAGCCAGATCAAAATGTAAACTGTCACTCCATGGTTGCCAAATACAAGCTTTAACAAAGTTGGAAAGCTTCCATTTAATCATATGAATAAAACCCATGGTTGAATGGAAACTGCATATACTAAAACAGCTAAAATACGGTCAAACTTGCATTCACCATGGAAGCTAGATTAGATTAATTTGGGAAAGCAATGAGTTTTCATTAGGTTGGCTATTTTTAATTTTAATTAGAAGGGGGATGCAAATCAAGTGGTGATAAAGAGTCCATTGCGATGCTTTTACATGAAGTGGAGACGGGTAGGTAGGTCATAGGCGGTGGAGAGCGACGAGCATCGTGCAAATGGAACTCTAAGATGTGACTTTGTAACAAATAAATTACTGGTTTTGGGATTACGAGTGCTGTATGTACTTTGTATTCCCACAAAGATGATGTTGGTGTTCGATGTTGGTTTTTCTTTTTCATTCATTTTCTTTTATTTTTCGACTCCTTTTTCATATTCTTTTTCTTTTTGACTTATAAAATTTCAACACTTCATTTTATTTTCTATTATTTTTCAACTCCTTCGTACCCCAAGATATCATTCTCATATAGTAATCAATTCATTCCAACCTTGGAAAAAGTCAATCACTAAGGTTTTAGGGTAGGACAATTTACAAACAATGATAAATAAAATGAAATAAAGGCTAAGTATATTAATATCATAGGAAAACAAGCCAGAACAGGTCAATTTTACGGCTCAAAATTGGCTAAAACAAGGATAAATAAGGATGGCTTGAAAGGACCTAGTTAACAAACTCACCTACATCACTTCTATCATGACAAGTTACCTATGATTTCGCCTCAAGAAAATTTTTACTAGAATTCTAGATCACTTTCTTCAATTGTATTAACAACAGCATAAACATCATCTAAGCATCATTAAAATCAAAGTTGGGAGTTATATAAAAATTATATAGGGAAAAACATTCACACTCAACTCACAATATAGACACTGCATAGAATCTCTTCATATTATATTATCAAACAAAGAAAAATAACGAACACTTCTATCATCGAACAAATTAATAAATTGGATGAGTCATATGAAATAAAGAAAAACACCAATGACACAACCCTAAAAAATACTACTAACAAGTAAACCACCCCCCCCCCCCTCCCCCAAACTTAAACAATGCATTGTCACAATGCTAAAAAAATATAGACTTAAAATAACAAAGCAAAAGGATTTCCATGTTAAAACAAAATAATTGGAAGGGATAAAACACAAACCAAAATAAAACTAGAAACTCTCGAATTAAAAACTAAATAACCTATCTTACAAAAAGTAAACCAAAAACATGGGTTGCCTCCCATGAAGCACTAAATTTATAGTCATCAGCCCGACTATTCCAACGTACCTATTATGGAGAGACAGTAATGAAGGTTCGGTGTACGGGAACATTACCTCCAAGATAAAGTTTAAGTCTTTGCCTATTAACTTTAAAAGTTGTACCTGAACCTTCCTTGCAAATTTTAACAGCTCCCTGAGGAAATACCCGTCGAACATTGAAAGGGCCTAAAAATGCATACCTCAAATGATATGGAAGTTGTTTCAACTCCCAGGTCGGTGGGACTTCAATGGAAGGCTTGATCATCGTCGATATGGAAGGTTGCAACTTCAAAGGCTCAAATCTATCTTGACCTCGAGTGAATATTTGAGTAGAATTTAGCAAGTGTAAATACTCCCCTTTCTCCTCATCACCAGAATCATCAACATCAGAAACTAATGTGGCTGCTAAAGGGTCAATGTGATACATTTCCTCGAACATAGCTGATGAAGTAGACTGAATTGCATCAATATAAAAACAATTATCTGCTGGTTCCAGATATTTCATAGCCTTAAATACATTAAAGACCACTTCTTCATTATCTACTCTCAATATCAATTCACCAGCAGCAACATCAATCAATGTCCTCCCAGTGGCAAGAAAAAGTCTGTCAACTATAATTGGTACATTTGACTCTTCCTCCATATCCACAATCACAAAATATGCTGGGAATATAAATTTATCCACCTTAACAAGTACATTTTCAATCTCCCCTTTTGGAAAAATGTAGGAGCGGTCAACCAATTGCAGATTAATCGTGCTACCTTTTAACTCCCCCAAACCCAACTTTTTGTATATAGAAAGAGGCATCAAATTAATGCTTGCACCTAAGTCACATAATGCTTGGCAACAAAAATCTGGGCCTATAGCACAAGGAATAGTAAACCGCCCTAGGTCTTTGAGCTTTGGTGGAAGTTTCCTCTGTAATACAGCACTACACTCTTCATTAAGGGCAATTGTTTCAAAATCCTCCAACTTTTTCTTCTTCGATAATATTTGCTTCATGAATTTAGCATAGCTCGGCATCTTCTCTAGCGCTTCAGCAAATGGAATATTGATAGAAAGCTTCTTAAACACCTCCAAGAATTGCTGAAATTTATTGTCCTGTTTACTTTTCTATAGTCTCTGAGGATATAGAACTTTTGAGAACTTATTATGTTGATCAAATGAACCCTTAAGTGGTAGGACTTCTACCATTTCATCCTTATTTTCTTCATTTCGTTCAACCTCCTCTGAGTTAGCCATGGGACTTGGTGTCTTTTGATTGGAAGGATTTTCCAATTCCTTACCGCTTCTCAATGTAATGGCTTTACATTCTTTACCCTCTTCTCTAGGATTTTGAGTGTCACTAGGGAGTCCACCTTGCGGCCTATTACTCAATGCACTAGCAATCTGACCCATTTGAGTTTCCAAATTCCTCATAGAAGCCTACTGACTTTGCATAAATTGCATGAACATTTCCTCCATAGTTGGTTTCTTTTCCTGAGGTTGAACTCTATTCTGCTGAAAACCTGGAGGAGTTTGTTGTTGTAGACCTGACATTGAGGCTTGGTTGCTTCCCCATGCAAAGTTCGGATGATTCCTCCATCCTGGATTGTACGTATTGGAATAGGGATTATTTTGCTGTCTGGTATAGCTTCCAACAAAATTTATTAATTCAGGATTGTTGACACAATGCTCAGTATGATGTCCTTCATCACACCAATCACACTTAGTTGCAATCATGTTCACTGAATTCGCATTAGAATTCATCCCTAAAGCTTGCATTTGTTTTGACAAAGCAGCTATTTGTGCAGACAAAGCGGTTAACATGTCCATTTCACTCTTCTTCCTCATTTCTTTGTCTTGCCCCATCTGATAATGGTTAGATACCAACTTTTCCAATAATTAATTAGCTTCTCTATATGATTTGCTCATGAGGGATCCAGTGGTAGCAGCATCTACAATGGATTTAGTTTGTCCAAGGAGTCTATTATAAAATGTTTGAATTTGAACCCACGGGGGAATTCCATGATATGGACACTTCCTCAGTAAATCCTCGAACCTCTCCCATGCATCATAAAGCGATTCATTATCCAACTGCACAAAAGAAGTAATATCATTACGAAAATTGACAATTTTAGATGGTGGAAAGTATTTAAGCAAAAACATTCTCGCTAATTCATCCTAAGTGGTGATAGAATTAGGCGCCTGCAAATTCAATCATAATCTTGCATTTTCGGCTAAAGAATATGGAAATAATCAAAGCCGGATAGCTTCTTCAGACACTTGATTCATTTTAAATGAATCACAAATAGCAATAAAATTGAGCAGGTGAGTGTGAGGATCTTCATGCGCCAGTCCTGCAAATTGTCCCACAGTTTGCAACATTTGGAACATCACTGGTTTCAACTCAAAGCTATTTGCTTCAATTGGTGGCCTGAGAATGCTTGAATGTAATCCATCTAAAACAGGAAGCACAAACTCTTCCAGAGCTTTTGTGTCATCATCATTGGTTGCCTGTGGAAGATTATTATTCCTCTACCCTGCCTCCATTGCTCTCCTAACTCTAGCTTCTTGACGTAGACGCCAACAAGTTCTCTCGATCTCTGGGTTATATGGCTCTAACTCCTGAGTACCTTCTCCTTGCATGCACTACGCAATACCTAATTAAAAAATAATAAAGAAAAAAATTAAAACTGAAGAAGAGATGAGAACAATTTAAGCAAACAATCAAACTAATTTATGATAAAATCAAATTCTAGTTTAATTCCTCGGCAACGGCGCCAAAAACTTGATGTGTAAATTATAACGCAAGTGCACGTGCCGAATCAAGTAATAAAAGTGATAAGAAAGTATCGTCCCACGAGGAATTATTACTAGAAGTTTTCAATTACCAAAACTAATTTAATTAATTATACTTAAATAGAAATGAATTGAAAGAGTGATTAAATTGTGGATTAAAACTAAACTAATCTAAAATGCAATATTTAAATGAGATATTAACTTCAAGACGACAAACCTAGGATTTTCAATATCACCTAGTGCTCTATATGATCAAAGTTATAACTTCTACTTACGAATTGCACATTTGGATTATTAACCACGGAAATTAATTATTTATGACATCTCTTAGATTCACCATAAACTTATCACTCGCACCCAACTCCTATATCTCTATGAAATTGTGTATGCAAAATGATACTTTAAGTTCTGCCCTTAACAGTTACCCAAGACATATGAGTATATCTCTATCTCATATGTGAATCACCTAAAATAGATGAACAAAGGCTATTTTATTCAATGACAAATTTAATCTTTCTATCTCTAGACAAGATCAAATCTCTAGATCAATCAATAGGTGATCAGGCTAATGATAGCATTAATGAACAGAATAAAATAGATAATCCAACATCACAATCACATAGATAAAAATTAATAACTTTTATTAATCCATGCACTAGGTGTCATTGAAAATCCTAGAAAAGAATTTACTCCATAGAATATTTGATTAAACTCAAGAAATTCATATGTGATATGAAAGACATCATTTAATTACAAAGAAACTAAATCAAAATAAAGAAAAACTCTTTTGGAGAAAGCGTCTTCTTCGTCTGATCCAACTTCTTCGTCTTCCTTCTCTTGTCTTTCGTGTCGTCTCTTAGCCGTCTAATGTTATTCTTCTTTTTCTTTTTCTACACAAAGACGTCCCCTTAAATAGAACTTCTCCGTGTTTATCCGCAACTCTAAAGATCATTAAGAATATCTTATGAAGATCATGTTTATCCTTAACGTCAAAGGATATCCATATCTCCAAAGATCTTTACAGCATATCTTCATGAAGATCACACTTATCCCTTAGAAGATCTCGCTTATCCTTAGAGTCAGTTGCTACCAACTCCCATTAGTTGGCTAAGGATCGTCTTCTAACTCTTATACCCTGTTAGAACAACATTAATTAGTACTTTTTACACCAAAATCACAATAATTTCTTGCATTATTAATAATATCTAATAAACTTTTAAACTAATAAAATTGAAATAAAAATTACTCGAAACATGACAAAAACTCAATATAAAATGCAAAGAATAATAACTCTTTTACAGAGTTATTAGCGGCCTCTCCATGTTTATCGGTGTAGTACGCAATAATTCTACACACACCTTTTAAACAAGATTCCAACCACAAGAATGGTTTATTTAATAACAAGTTACTAAGCCTGTAACAAAGCTGGAAGACCAAGGATGTGTTATACACACATGTTCTTTTTGTTAGAAAGTGATATAGTTTGTAATTTATTGGACTTATGACACATGATGTAATAATTATAAACTTGAGAGGTACTTATGTACTAAACCTATATTTTTTATATCTTATAACCGAGAACCGACTTTTGGAGTGTAGTAGAGAAAGTGAAAAAAAGAGGGAAAAACCCTTTGATCATCTTCTTTCTATTTGGTAAGGTTTTATTTTTTATCAATCATTTTCAATTTACGTTTTTCCCATCCATCATCTCCCCAACAAATTTGGTACCATAGCTTTGATTTCTTCTTATCATCTTCTATTGAAAACTCTCTGAAAAAAAATCTGTTTTTTCAAAATATAGATAAAGAAAAATAATGACTTTAGATAGTCTACAAAAAATTCTTCTTCCAATGTTTGATGGAGATTGGGAGAATTACGATTATTGGAGTATACAAATGAAGGAACTCTTTATATCATAAGATTTGTGGCACATGGTAGACGATGAGTATGAAGAGCCTCAAAGTAATAACCCTCAAAGATGAGATCCTCGAGTTTAATTTTGAAAATAAGATCCACTACAATTTATATATAAATCCTTACCCAAACATATATATATATATATATATATATATATATAGTTTATCGAGTTTTCAGTGAGATGAAAGATAAGAAAACCAACTCGCACGTACTATGAGCGGGTGCACATGCCAGTCAAAGCGGATTCTATATTAGTGAACGGGTTGTTCCAATCCCGAGGGATCCTGACAACTCCCGTTTTGAGTTCATCGCACCCGGAGAAACGTGAAGGTTTACAGGTACTATTTAGTATAACGCACGTCTGGACTTGTGGTTCAAGGGTACTTAAGGTAAACTACCTGAGAGTACTCGGCTTTCGTGCTCAAAGTCAAGAGAATTATGGAGGAAATGAGAGGGCTTAAGATATACTGATAGTCCCAAGGGACCAGAAAAATGAAAAAATGTTGAGAGAGGCATCAGACCAGTCAATTCGGGACGCTATTGGGTCTGCAGCTCAGAGGTTCTTCAGTAAATGCCCTTAAGAGTCTTCACGAGAAGTATATAAACGTTTTTATTCAAAATGAAAGTCTGCTCTCATTTGCCAGTTTGCTATGTATTTTTATTTTTTGACTAGAAACACTCGTAACTAACATTTCTTTTATATATATGTAGGTGACGATTAAATACTAGATATACCGGCTTGGACGGAGGAGTAGTGACTTATTTTGCACACACACACACGCTTGCTGACCAAATGTTTGTTTTGGCTATTTTGATTGTTTTGTTATGTTATTATGAAAAACAAAATAATTATGATGAAGATTTTGGTATACACCAATGGATAATGATATTATGATTTGAAATGTATATTAGTGCAAAGATTGCATGATAAAGGTGAAAATGAACAAATGAACAGGTGGGTTGAGACCTAATTGTCGAGAATGTTATGATGTGACCAAATCAAATGGTTATGGGAAAAAATAAGGTGCAATGAACATATCTGGATTTGTATTTATATATGTTGATTTGACGGGGTGCCCCCTAATTACAGTTTTAGGGGAGATTTTGTCTGTTTTATTTTTAGAATTTTTTATCAATTTTTATCGTAATTATTTTATTTTGTAAACTAGTTGTCATGTCACCCATAAAGTAGTATGCTAGGGTTCCGTGCATTCATCCATGCATAGCGATCGACATCTTTCATCTTGAGACATCCACTCGAGACCTGTGACGTTCTGGTTCACTTCGCGAGGCGAGGCGGATTCAGGGTGTCACATCTTTGGCCATATTACTCTGAGAGGGAGATAGTAATAAGGTAAGACACTCAGATCTGGTTCGGGTACCAATGTAATCCGAGCATAAACCTCATAAGTTTCAGGCACAGCCTATATTGAAAATAGAAGATTTAATTAAAAAAATAAAAGCTCCACCAATTTATACATTATATTCAAAGAAGAAATTTACCTTTAGTTGCACATTGAGAACCTTGCAAAGAATTTTAGAAGGTAAGTTGAAAAGAGACATTTGCTGATCAAACCCCTGCGGTGTTGAGGCTTCAAGCTACAATGAAAAAACCAAGACATTATCAGATCAGGAAGGAGACAGTGTACTCCAATCCAAATCTTTCTCTAGAACAAAAATAGCCTGGATGACTCACACGAGTGTTTCTATACACAATACACTATGATGACTGCAAATTAGCTCCATTCCCAGGTTTATCGTTCAATGAAAAAAAATCTCCCTAAGCATTATTATACCTGCTCCATATGACCTTGCGGAAAGTAATAAACCCTCTCGTTTCCACGAGGGACAGTGACCAAAGGTCCTGCACATGCATGCTATAGTTCCATGGACAACAACATATCCCCTGGGCCACGTAAACAGAATTCAAACACAAACATTAAACAAAATAATTACACACTCAAGATGTAGTACCATCATTCTTTGTCAACGTCCTCTAAACCCAATTCAATGCACCCCTCTCTCATAGTACCTCCTCACAAGCAAAGCACAGGCCATCATTATAAAGATGAAGAGGGTGCTCACAGACAGCAGGTCTGACAAGACATCAAGGCTGGAGAAGAAGGCAATGGAAGCACTACAAATTGTGACCAGGAGAGTGTCATAGATGGGAGAACCAATCTTTGGATACACCAATGAAAAGATTGGGGAAATCATGTGTGCTCTTGCTATGTGTGTTGTAGACCTTGCCTGCCCAAATGCTCCGACCAAGAGTACAGTGATCATCCCCTTGAGTGCCCCCAGTGCCACCAGGTACTTCGCCCATCTCATCCCCACGCTCTGGAAAGCAATGGAGTATGCCGCATTGGGATCAATCTCATTGTACTGCTGCATCATACTGAGTGATAGAGCCATCAAGCAGTAAATCACAGTGATGATTGACATGAACCCAAGAAGCGCGAGAGGTATGTCTCTTGATGGGTTCTTGGTCTGCTCTGTCATGGTTGCAATGTTGTCAAAGCCACCATAGGCAAAGTAGACAATGGCTGCCGCATGGAACACCCCCTTGGCCCCAAATGGCAGGAACGGTTTCATGTTCTCTGGCTGGGCATGGATGAAACCTGCAGTGATCACAAATAGGATCACAACTGTGTTGACGGCCGACGCGACCCAATTGACGATCGAACTCTTCCTCGTGCTAATCATCGCAATTGTTAACGCTATGATTAGCATAATCACCGCTATCGGGTCAAGAAGATTGAAATCTTTGGCGAGATTGGTACGAAGTAGGAGGTCCATGACCTCGTCACAGCGGCGCCTTCGACTATCGACTCTAGTAGGAGGTTGGTTGCGGCGATGAATGGGGCCAAGTCGCCGAGCTCGACCCGGAGGTAGACGAAGGAGCCGCCAGTGACGGGGATCTCGACCGCGAACTTCGTATTGAGTTCGTGCTCAAATATTTAAATGTCGAGTTTTTGTTTTTAATCGAATCGAGTTGAGCACACATGCTCTTTTTATCGCTCAATTGGCTGCCTTGGTTATACACACACATGTTCTTTTTTTAAGCTCGGGATCGAAACCCAAGAACATCTCAAAAAGACAAAAACAGCGGTGACGTCCTTGAGTATAGATTGTTGCTACTTACAGCAGCCTCCCCTGTGAGCCGGAGAGCCATAGCCTTCTCGTGTTTGTAGCATGAGCTTCAGACGATGAGTTGGAGACAGACAAAGCTCCGGTTTGATTAGGAATGGCGGTATGTTTCAGACGACGTGCCCCGTTGCAATTTTTTATCGGGGTAGTGGATGGGTTGCCGTGTACGTATTTCAGACGAATAGATTTTGGTGACGCCTGAACATTATATGCCCAGGGAACGCGTGAATAGAAATCTAACACGTCCCAAGTGTGATATCTTCGTTCTCTTGCCTGGCACAACAAAATATAACTGGAAATAGGCTCTTTAAACGGCGTTGGGGTTAACCCCCGCTTCCGCTAATATTTAATAATAAACAATCACTACAGCACGTAGAACTTGATGGTACTTTCTAGGAGAACATCTCTATAACAGCGACAAGCCTCCTCTATCATGAAAGCAGAGGTTAGAGATCTGTGTTGGAGCGGCAAGGGACTCCATTACCGGAGCCAAGTACCCGATCATACACAGGGACGTGAAGACCACCAACAACCTCATCGATGAGAATTGGGTGGCCAAGGTCTCAGACTTTGCCTCTCCAAATCAAGGCTGAGCCTGGATAAGACCCATGTGAGCACGGTGGTGAAGGGCAGCTTCGACTACGTCGACCCAGAATACTTCGGACGACAACAGCTGACGGACAAATCCGACGTCTACTCGTTCGGGATGGTTCTGTTCAAGGTGTTGTGCGCCCGCCGGAGCCTTGAACCCATCCCTGACCAAGGAGCAGGTCAGCCTCGCCGACTGGGCTCTCTACTGCCAGAAAAAGGGTACAGTCCACGACATCGTCGACCCCCAACTGAAAGGCAAAATGATCCCCAAATGCTTGAAGAAATTCGCCGAGACGGCGGAGACGTGCCTGTCCGACAACGGTGCCAATCTGCCGGCAATGGGGGACGTCCTGTGGAACCTCGAGTTTGCACTCCAGCTGCAAGAGATCACCAACGGCAAGAAGAACGCGGATGATGTCGGCAATCGCGGCCATGGTGAGCCGCCGGCCGGCGAGAGCATGTTGGATGGTCATGGTGCAAGGGTTACCATTGAAGATTTGGGTCTAACAGGTGAAGATTCAGACTCGAGCTCCATCGCAGTGTTCTCGCAGCTTGTCAATCCCAAAGGCCGGTGAGAAGCAGGGAAAGAATTATATACTTCGTATGATCTCGCTATTTTGGCTCAACGATGTCTGATTCACCGATCATATGATGAATCTGTCATAGGATCCTCGTGTTGAGATTGGAACTTACAGAATAATAATTGATAATTCACACTTGATTGTGCTATGTGTTTGTTATGTACAATGCGTTTAATAATTGTATACGATAGACAAGCTTTCCCAAGTGTGTAATAGAGTTTTGTAATGTTTATCACTTCTTTAATTTCAATTATTTATGTTTCAACAAGCTTATGATCAATCGTATGGAGGGAGGGGATTTTTTTATAAAAGCAATCGTATGGAGTTGATATCTGATAATGCGTGAATTCCGAGCAAAGAATCCTGCACCCATAATGCAAGACAAATTCACACTCCAAAATTACAGAACAGACAAATCCTGCATATATGGACACTGGAAGAACAACCACGCCCATCCCCACACGCAACCCATCGACGCCAGCAGCACCCCCAAAAGCATCGATGTTGGGTCACCGTCGGTGGTGACGAGGACGCACTCGGCCCCGGGGTAGTCGGCAATGACGGGGATGCACTTGGTGCCGAGGTAGTTGGCGTCGAGGGCGTCGGTGGCTACGTAGATGTGGTTGGGGAGGGAGGGAAGTGGTGGACATGATGGCGCAGACGAGCAAGGCCTGGCGGGTTGGGGAGGCATTGGATTGGACAGTGTCATGCTGCTGAGGGTAGTGACAGAGATGGCCATGAAGGCCTCAGTGACGGTGTCCATCGGGAGGAAACTAGGGGTCTTAATCGAACGAGCGAGCTGAGCTCAGCTCAAGTTCGAACTCGGCTCGAACAGTTCGAAACTCGTTCGAACTCAACTCGAGATCGAACGAGTTTTGAACATACATGCTCGAGTTCGACTCAAATATCTTTTATGTGGTCGAGCTCGACTCGTGCTCGAATACACTTAAACTGGTGAATTTCACGTAGCTCGAACCCAACTCGTTCGTGAGCTCGAAATCGGCTCGATTAAAAGTCAAAAGTCCTTTACTTAAAAAGGAAATGCAATCAATGTAGATTGAACCCACAGCCTTGAGGTCATCAAACTTGAATTCTTACCATCTCAACTATCTCACTTCTTTGTTATTATGTTATATATAATATATATATATATATAATATAAAAACTATATTATTATATTATTTTATCGAGTCGAGTTCGAAGTCGAGCCACGAGTTGAGTTCGAGTCGAATTCGAGTTATAACCGAGTCGAGTCGAGGTTGAATACAACCTTGCTCAAGCTCGGCTCGTAAGATTCGAGTTCGAGTTCGAGTTCGAGCTCGATCATTTAAATGTCAGAATTTCGAGTCGAGTCAAGCCGAGGCTGGCTCTGCTGATTAGCAACCCTAGAGGAGACAATGGGGAGGGAGAGGGGATGTTGCAGGTGAGGTGGCGCCATGCCAGTATCCCTAGTGATTGTTTTTATTAAATGTTGATGGAGGTAGGGGTTAACCCATTCTTACAGCTGTTTAAGGAACCTATTTTCCATTGTGCCAGGCTGGACGGTGAAGATATCATACTTGGGACGTGTCAGTTTTTTATTCGCATGTTCCCCTAGGCGTCTAATGTTTAGGCATCTCCAAAATTTATTCATTTCAGACAGATGATCTCCTCGACGTACAACCTTAGTTTGAAGTGGGCGATTACTAATACTGCTAGTCACGTCTTTCCCTTAAACTTTTTTTTATTTGTTTATGCTTTTTTTATTTGGTATAAATAAAATAAAAAATATTTAAAATTATAAAATATATCATGGTTCGTTGAATATATCTATTATTTTGTAAGTATAGCTTGCTTTAAAAATCTTAAATTATAAACACAAAATTATTGATTATTATGATTTCTTTCTTTATTTTTAGATGTTCAAAGAACCATCTTCTTCGTATTTCTTTGCCAGGGTTCTCAAATTTTCTTTTATAAAAAACAAAATAATGATAGCCACGTCTTTACATTAATAACCCATTGAAGGCGTGAAGAACCGGTGCTACTTTCTTGGGTACATCCTATCTCAATGGCGTACAATTTCCAAAATTCAAGCGTCAACATGCATAGAGATATTCATGGATCATTTTATTTATTTATATTATTAGGTGATGGTCAATAGAAAATTTCGTTCGAAAAGAAAAGAAAAAGAATGATCTCCTCGACGTGCTTATGATTTCCTCCTCATCTGATTGATGGTTATGACAGAAAAGCTAGCATTTACTCGTCACAGCTCATCTCTTATATCAAACAAGGAATTGCACTGTTACGATAATCACGCTCGTTCTATAGCAAGCGAAGAAAATTTCTTTTAAGATGGGAAACATGGAGTCGATTAAACCCAAACAGCTCCAATGTTGGTTTCTTAAATAAACAAAGATGGAACGAGTTTTCACTCCAAGAGCAAGACCGAACAAAAATCAAGAATAAAATTCCATGATCAAGTCGAAAAGGGTACCCCAAGTCCAATCTAAAACGGTTGAACACAAACCAAATTTGCAGAATACCAGAACATATTTGATCCCATCCCCAGGCGTAAACCTTGATGAATTAATAATACAAACTTGAAGGACGACCAAAACTGTTGTGCAGTGAGGACACCAAAAATCATCAGTTTTTGGCTTAAATATCCCACAACAGAGAACCTTACTCCTATATCCCCGTCATCGTCCTTTAGATTTCAGCTTTGTCACTCTCTTTACTTGATTATTTTTGGTAAACTTCTGCTTCCCCTCCTGGAAAAAAGAGTACAAGCCATCACTACAATATCACACAACTAGCTCTCAAGTTAAAAACTCAAAAGTCTAAACGAAGATGGTTGCTCTTTTACGTTCATGAGAAGAATAAAAGAACTAGGTAAGAAAAAGAATGAATATAAATCTTTCATTGGGTTTTTTTAGTGTAGCTGCTATCAAATAGTTCTTTTTTTAAAAAAAAAAGAATCCTAAAATTAGAGCTAACTATCGTGTCCATCATATTCAGGTGTTAAATGAAAAATCATAAAGCCAAATTACATTTCCACGGCAAACGTGGACTTTTCCTCAGCATGAATAATTATATCTGCATAAGTAGTGAACACTAGTGAGAGGCTGAAAAAGAGTCACTAACCTCTTTGCCTTCATAATTGCAGACAATAGCATTGCTAACACGCGTGCGCTGTAAATTTGCACTAAGGGACTTGAGTCGAGATGCTTTGATCTCATTTGCATTAACAACACCTAAATTACACAAAACAAAGATGCTTAACAAAAACTTCGAGCAAACAAGGTAAATACAAAATCATCATCACATCTCCCTTCACATAAAACAGCATATACGACAGCATTAACCATTTAAGGAACGAGCTCCACATAATTTCTAAAGAAAGGGAAAAAAAGAAAAGAAAATGAAAATGAAGCAACATACCATTTAGTGTCCAGCCATGTATTCAGGAGTTGCACCAATGGGTACTTGTGAACCATACACAACCAACCCAACCTTCAAATACAAAAATAAGCTAACTGAAATGACCATCAAATATATAAAAAACATGCAAATAAATCTCCTAATACGCTTACCTTAGACCACTTACTCAATGGATGTAAACTCACCTCTCTGTTAATTAAAACTCCAGCCAGATCCCTGCGACGTGTCTACACTTACAGCACAAGAGCACAGATATATAAAATGATCACATGACACACAAAAAATGACTTCTAAAGGAACAAATGCCGAACATCACACCTTTAGAGTGTTTGTACGCAAACAACTTGGACGAGGCTTTTCGAATGCTTCAATGAGCTCCAGCAGTTCTACAACTGGGAACATCTACATATTTCACAACTCAACTAAATGATAAGATTTTTTAAAAAAAATGAAAAACATTCAGCAGCAAAGAGGTTTTTGTGGTACCTCAACTAGTACACCAATAAGGAATCATTATAACCATAATAAGATGCTAGGTCCAACTTAAGCTGTTTGACATAATCCTTCCGCGGGGAACCCTCTTGCTTCAAACTTTTGAAGTTAGAAAGAACTCGACCAACTGCACCAAAAACAATCAGAAACTTAGAAAAAATGGATCAGAATATTTTCTTTAATCCTTTGTTTATAAACAACAGTCAGCATACTTTCTTTGATCCTTTGTTGAAGCTTTGAAAGGTCTGGAGGCTGTTGGGCTTCTTCTTCAAGCTCCTACATATATGAATATAAAACACACTAATGTCGCCATCAGAAGAAACATCAGAATCGGAACTGTTTTCCACCTCGTCTTCTACAACAACTTCTGAAGCGGATATAAGAATGTCATTGAAGTTCAATACATCTAACACTACCTTCATCTTGACAAAGTGAACTACAACTTAGGGAATGGTAAAAAACAGAGAAGATAGAAGTAGGAGTACCAAATGGGGGAGCTAACCTTGAGAGGGACGTCGAGCTTTCTTGGCGCCCATTGCAAGGGAGGAAGGGGACGACAACAGAGGTCCAGATCATGGTACTTTTCAAGGTGTAATATTAGAGCAAGTGCCCCATTTTTTCAGCGTCTGTGATGCCAACTAATTTTGAAGGACCATGAGATGAACATCCCATAGAATAAAATGTGCGTGATTTGTCAATTGTGATAGATATATCATGGAAGAAGAAAAGAAGAACAGAAACACTTGCTTAAGTCAACAGATGAACACGTAATGTCTTCTACGAAGGGAATGTAAACAATGTATTTGGAACTAAAAGTCATGGCAGCTTTCCACTATCAACAAAGGTCTGGATAATATGCTTTTCTGTACTTCGTTTTGGGCCAGGTAGTTGGGGGCTCTGCTTGTTGTTTATTTCATGTACACCTATATTTGCATTATTTCTTTTGAGCTAAGAACAATTTACAGTTCATCGTTGAATGACAAGCATATAATTCTACTCACACGCAGAAAAAGGTAAGCAAAATTCAGTGATCTGTTTAGATTAATCTCTCTCTGCTCAACAATGAGAAAGACCCAGAATTTTTTTCCCATCTGAACAGAGCAGGTCCACACAAAATGGACGCTGTGATGACTTGCCACCTTTTGCTTTGCATCTGAATATTAAAGATATTTAGCATGAGGACAAGGCATTTGGTAACTTCAAATGCAATTGGAACATTGCCAGCCTCACTAATTGATTCCTACGTATATCCACGCCCAAGTCCTTTGGCCTTCTTCCAACAAACATTAGGCATGTCAGCCAGCCATGTCTTCCCTCAAAGTCTTTCTCCTTTATCTCCTCTTGCTCCAAGCTTGCTTCTTCTCAATTGCCCTCGGTGGCTCCTCTGATGTTCTTCACAAGGTACCATCTATTCAATTCTCAAAATTTTAAGCTCCTGCTTATGTTTATAATCACTGATACGTGTTTGTGGCTGTTTGTTGGATTATGATCTTCTCTGTAAGGATGTGATGTATGTGGAAATAAAGAAGGGAGAGGGGGCAGCACTGCTAGATTACGGTGATCCTGAGCCAAATCCTGGACATGACCCAAAGACTCCATCTCTATCTTCTTCTACCAGTAAGGGTGGGAAAGGTCATTGAGATCGTCCTCCATCTTACGATACGCAAGAAGCTTGAGCATTCAAATTAGTCAAATACTCTTTAAATATACTCATTTGATGTTAAAGATATACTTGTCTGGTTTCTCAGTTTGGTCGTACGTAGGAGTCTGTTGGCCCACGTATTTAGCAATATTTCTGGGCATGTCAATTAGAAGTTCAAATTTGAGCTGATAAAGCATTGGTATATCTGCATGCTAACCCGCTATAATGTTTTGAATGTGGTGCACTCTCGTTTTTACTAGTCTATGATTATTGGTTTCTGTACTATATTTTGCGAGTGTTTGTATGTGGAACTCAAGAAATTTGAAGGTCTGAGTTGCAAAAACTATCAGTCTGCCGACTATTTCCAAGACGATTCAGCACTCTCTTTTGTGTCACAACGATTCAGAATAAGAATGACACAGAAAAATGATATGCATGAGGAATAAACTTCCATAATCTGGGGAAAGATGTTGATCAAATTCTCATTGACAGAGATGCGATAGAGCCAAACCCAGTTAAGCGTCACTCTAATCAAGTTTGGCTCAGCTTTCGTAGTTCAAAACGATGTGTTTGCGAAAGAAAGTTAAGTTCAAATTACTTGAATGGTGCTCATCGAGTTTTTAAGTCCGAAGTACAATTAAACCGCAACATCATCAACAAAGAACAGAGAAACATTCTATAGACTATGGAAGCTTTCAAATCCTGCTTATGTGGTCCATGGGCCATCATAAATCATAAGCCAGGAGAATTAAAATTCAACAGTTGATATCTGGAGTGGGAGGAATCAAAGACAAGTGAATTTTCCCCAACCATGATGTAACACATTGGATCTCATTCTTCAAACATGTCAATTCACCTAAGGTCCCGGCCCTGCCAAATGGGTATTCACAAAACTGATCTAGTCAGTTTGAAAGGAAAATGCTACAGATTGCATCCCATCAAGAACTATTTATCATTGATTGCATCAAGTTTTCAGGGCTTTTACTACCTCACCTAACTAGTACAATTTAATGAGATTTGGTGCGAGATAGGGTGGTATCTCGGGTGGTGGTATGTTATAATCTGGTTGTTCAAAATTATAAATCACCTTTTGATGGTTTTTCATTAAAAAATTCACTCATACAAAGTAAATGGAGGACAATTACAATTTACATGAGCCAGATCAAGATGTAAACTGTCACTCCATGGTTGCCAAATACAAGCTTTAACAAAGTTGGAAAGCTTCCATTTTAATCACATGAATAAAACCCATTGTTGTATGGAAACAGCATATACAAAAACAGCTAAAATATGGTCAAACCGTGAACGTTCAAGGATGCAATTCCAGAATTCAGAGGCAAACCAACGAATTATAAAGCAATATAGCAAAGAAGATGATTAACAACTCTTAATTTTTAAGTCACACAGTGTGAAATAAAGGTAAAGAAGCTAGCAATGAGTGTATTGTTTTATGTTGGGTAGTCGTTATTTTATGACCCTATCCTTGAAGATCCTCCACTTTCTTATCAAGTCAACCATGTATTAATAGATCCCTTAATTTCTTCTAGCTATGACACTTGCATTCACCATGGAAGACTCATTTTTGGGCTTCAAATGATGGATCTATAGCTGGAGAAAAAACAATATCATAATTTATGTTTGACATTCATAACTAACATCACACTCGCAGAGAACTATCGGCGTTTGACCCAACACTGAAGAGAAAGAAGCAATAATGCTAAGTAGCAAGCAATGCCCTCAAATCAAGGAACAAAAGGTAGCAATGTCCATCTACATTGGAACGGTTAAGGTGAAACAGAAAATAAACATCATATTGGAGGAGGTGAAATTGCATTTAGTAATACAAAGAAGCACGAGCAAAATCATGATTTGAAAATAATCTACATTGAATGTAATACAATTTTAACAGAAATAAACCACCATAAACCCTCTAAGCCATTTGTATTAGCTGGGCAATGGCATACGTTCCAGGTAATCTCGCCTCGTTAGTCATAATCTTGAGACTTCCAATACTTTGCCTTCTCAAATCCATTTCTGCAGCAGCGGTAATCTTCAATGGTCTGGTCAATTTCAGCTTGAGTGTTCATCACAAATGGACCACATTGAACCACAGGTTGATTCAATGGCTGCCCACCAACCAACACAAACCTCAGAGTCTTGGTGGACTTGTTCCATACACTAAATCCATCCCCAGGCCCCAGCACCAAGGCATGGTGAGCAGTGGCCGGCGACGATCCCCGGCTACCAAAAACACCTTCTCCTTCAATTATGTACACAAATGCATTCCAAGACTCTGGGATTTCCTGGTGAGCTTGAGCCCCTGGCTTGAGGGTGAAATCTAGATACATTGTAGGAGTTCTTGTGTAGACTGGCGATCGAACTCCCATCGATTCCCCGGCAATTATTCGGACATCAGTGCCATCTCTTTCCACCGTGTAGATGTCCTCAGATTTGAGTTCTTGGTACTTGGGTTCAATCCTGTTGTCATTCAGATTAACATGTTAAACATTTATCTCTATTACCAGACATGCATAGAACGTATATAAAGCGAATGTAGAATCAACAAATTTGGCTTACATTTTGTCCTTGGCAGAGAGATTGATCCAGAGTTGGAGACCCTTTTGAACACCTTCTCCTGCGGGCATTTCTGAGTGTATTATCCCTCTGCCAGCAGTCATCCACTACAATATACAAAAATTTAAATCACAAATTTTCATATAAATAAACAAGAAGCATCCTTTTGTTCTAATGATTCATCAACCGACTGATTCTAGAATTCGCTATGTTTTTCCAAGCTCTAACCTGTACGTCTCCCGTTCTGATGGTTCCCCTGTGCCCAGCAAAATCTTGATGGCTAAAAGCTCCATCCAACATGTACGTCACCGTCTCAAAACCTGGAATTACAGGAGAGAAGAATGAGAGGCAAGAACATATCAGCTAAAAGGCCAAGAAAAATAAATTTGTGATTCAGATGAGAAATAAATATATATGATAATCAGACCTCTGTGAGGATGATCAGGGAATCCGGCCGGTGGTGTAACTGAAGAACAGGCATTAAAGGCATGTAAGACAAAATATTGAATCATAATACCAATCAAAATGATATAAACAAAACCAATCGTTCATAGATCAAACCCGAGAATTCATCCAGCATGAGAAAAGGGTCCAACGAACGCAACTCCATCCTATAATCACCACAAAAACATCGACAAGGATTAAACCATCAATCAATGAACAAAGAAAGAATAACAACAGAACTCCCAAAAAAAAAACTACATGCATGTAGGACACAAGATCAAACAATCAATAAAAAAAAGAAAAAAGAAAAAGCAACCTGCCAATGCTTCGCCTAACAACCGCTCCCTCACCCTCACGCTGTTGCCTGGCCAACACCTTCTTCACAACCGACCTCGGCCTCTCGATACCGCCCTGCTCGGACATGTTGCTTCTCAAAGAACAAAGGGTAAGAGCTATGTCGACCTTCTTCTCCGCTGGTAATATTGCAGGAAAGAGGAGTAGGAGCCGGACGTTTATAGGCCTCATGCACCCATGCCCACCCCCCGCCCCTCGTACAAATCTGAAAACCGATTTTTGTCACTTGCAAGTTCCAACTTCCAACCATCGTACATCAAACGTTACAACAATAATATAGTAACAGTAGTATAATGTATGACACGAGAAGGGTTGATCTGTAACGAGCAACAGATCAAGTAAATCTAATATGTAATGGAATAGAAAATGGTCGGATCATTGAACAGGATGATTAACCGAAGGCTGGGTCAACCTTTCACTCTCCCCTCCCTCGCTCTACCGTCAGCCTTTCCTATGGTATGATGCTTGCTGGTAAGGGCGGGAGGATGGCGTCGAGCTTGGGTCATCATGACGTTTCCAACCAGGCTTCCTCCATCGGCCGCCGCTTTGGGCCACGTGGGGCCCACGATTGATCCGACGGTCATCCACCGGACGTAGTGTCCACTTTCTGCTAATATTTTTGGGCCCGTGGGGTCCTTCGTCGAGGGACGTAGTGTCTCTAAACAGCCCTTAATAATTATCGATTGGGTTTAATTCTCGACTAATCCTTAATCTAGTTGCAGGCATATCAAAACGAATATTGATATTTTGGCTAGAAATTAAGCTAAATATATTTAATAGTCATGACTAAATTTTTAAAATACATTCTAAAAAATTATATTATATGTAGATTATAATTATATCAATTTAATTTAAATAGTAAATTTTTAAATTACATTGATATATATATATATATATATATATATATTTTTATGTATGGTTTTGCACATTAAATCAATGTTTAGCCGTGGGCAACGTGATGTCCTGCACATAATTCCTTATACATAAAAAGTGAGACAATTAAGAATCAATGTCATTGTCGGGTCCTTAAAACTTTTGCCCTAATTATTTGAAATAAAATGAAATATAATAAAAGAGTTCATCCTCATGTACAATGCAACATTTACTACAAAGAGTTGTGAACGTACGAAGAAATTTAAACCCACCCATGTGTTTGTTGGAGTCCACCTACATCTAAGTATTACTTCTGAAATTTGTATATATATGAATATTATAATTTTGCTTGATTTGGACTAACTAACCGATTAATTAAAATGTCCACATGAAAGTACTTTCTTAGTGTTAATTATTTCCTTTGTAAACATCATTTACATGCCACTTCAAGGTTTAAATGTAGACATTTTCTTCAAAATACGTGACTTAATTATAACAAGTGTGTGTCTTAATTAGATCAAATAAATTATTTGTGACGTGATTGATAGAGATTTTATTTTGCACGACAATTTAATAAGCCTCCGAATTTAATTTAATTGGAATGAAAAGGTCAACAATATGAATATCTCGCTTGTTGATCTCATTTAACTATTACTCAGCACGTAATATGTCACAATGACATCTCACTATATTTGATTCATACATAGCCTTTTTGAGTGGTTAGGAATTTTATTATTTTTACATCAACCTGCTCTCTAGTTACGGATAATTAATTACTTAGATCCGCCAACCGTAATAAGATTTAAATTATTAGTATTGAAAAACGAATATCGTTCATTATTTACTATCTCTGACAGATTTAAATATTTTTTTACATAGATATAAATATATAATCGCACACAATATCTACGTGCTTTGTTTTACGAAGGTAGGTTCTCAACAGTGTGTTGCTAGTGAGTTGGATTGATTCTGGGTTGTGGAGGACTTGAGTCTAAACCCAACTCAAATCTATACATAAAAGAACTTTTTTAAGAAAAAACTCAAATCCCACCCGGATCTTGTCTAAAAACCTATAACCAAATACCGATAATAAATATATTAGATACATTTATATAAAAATATTAAAAAAATTAAAATATCTTACGACAATTTTTCTTATTTATTATAAAGTATAACAGAGACATTTCATGTATATACCAAAATATATAAAGAGACATCAAAATTTGAAACAAAAATTCAAATAATATGTGGTCGGGTCGTTGTAGGTTTGGGCCCTTTTAAGACCGGAACCGGACCTGATACGAAATCAATGCCATAAAGTCCTAAATCTACCCGACGTGTAGGTGATACTGATTCTCGTCACAGTTTTATAAAATTTAAACCCATTATTTACCAGGGAAATTTTTTTTAACAGAACCCGATCTTTTAACAAATGAAGTCAATATATTATGAACAAGCATTTTGTTACGACTTTGATTCCAATTCCTTGCCTAAATGCAAAGGAAAGACGAAGACAAACACGAAGAATTAATTAGTTGCCACAAAAACTCGGGGGAACCTGCAAGCCTGTGTCACACAGTTCCTTGGACTTCTCGTTGCAAATAGCCTCCAATTTATTATCAAAATCTCCGTCCTAGTTTATTACACCTTGCTGAGATTCACCATGCGTAAGCATTGCGTCTTCTACGGTTTTGAACGACCACCATACATCACAATTAGTACATCAAACCCATCAAAATTAAAACATGCTGTTCATGTTATCTCTGATCTCCTGGCTGGCACAAAAGAAATATCTTTCAATTTGTTGCCTTGCGAGGTTGTCACTTATCAGCCATCAGAGCCTCACCAAAAATTCCCAAGTCCAAAACTTCCAAGAAGGATAATAAACGGAGTGGGGGAGAGGAAAGGGTAGAGATGTGGAAAACTTTGAGCAACGGGTTAAGAAAACAGCTAAAAAGATATGGGTACTACTACTATATCACAACGCATTCAGGGCTGTCTTTTTGACTTGGTCTGTTTCATCGTCCTTGTACGTTTTTCTGCTGTTGTTTTTTCTTGTCATCTTATGTTCGCACATATATGATATATCTTTTTGTGGGTAATGGGCAAGTTTTGGATATAGTGTGGGCAGTGCTGACATCTTTGTGATATATGTATGGGTGAGACTTGTGGTGGCTCTAACGTAAGCGACCATGCCTATACTAGTTCAACATCCTGGAAGCCATTGCTGGCTTTCAATGTGAACGTTTCTAGACAAATGTATGACATAAGATATAATCCAGCAAGACATCACCATTGCCTCATGCGAAAGTTTACGCTAAATTACATTGACTGCTGTAAAAAAAATTTACAGAGAACTTCACTCATGATTTTTCAGAGTTGAGCCGATAATTAGTAAATGAGATCTTACAATTGATGAGGCCAGAAAAATAATATTTCACGCATTAGAACAGTAACATAACATAAAAGTATTAGGCTTTTAACTCTTGCTATATTAATGGATGCATATCCAATACTGTTGAGCTTCCATTCCATGTGCTTGATCAGTCAGTCTACATTACCCGATACTTCAAGCAACAGAAAAGAACTAAGGAAATTATCAAGTGGTCAAGATTATCATTGCTGTTGTCCCTAGCTCTTCAATATGCGAGAGAAGTTTGATTCAACCAATAAAACCAATGGATTCCCACTTAAGAGAAAGGCCACTTCGTTATGCATGTCCTCCAAATATTTGAAAGTTGAACCCAAAAATATGTTTGGTCGATAACGTGACATTTGTTGCTCTGGAGTAGTTTCAGAGCTATAAAATCCAACCAAGATTGAAGTCAAGAGATCAGAGCAAAAGGAAGAGTGGACCACATTTGTTCTTTATTTTTGAAGAACAAATCAAAGAAGAGGCAAAACGGCATTGTCAACCGATATATTGTAGCCACACTACATTTGGTGCATGATATCTGTTATGGGTCAACTTCTAGAAGGCCGGCTTGGAGCGAATGGTGAGTTGGGACTCCACTTCCGTGTGCTTTGAAAGAGTCTGTGAGGAGGTGGGAGTGGTGGGTAAGGGTCCGTTTTGATGGAAGCCTCTGCTCCAAGAAATGAGGTGACTCAATTGGTTGAAGAGTGAGCTTTTGTGGATGTTGGGAGGTGCTCTGGTAATGACATTTTCTGCTGGTGAAGGTGATCACACTAACAACGGACTTGGTTGAAACAAACGTGCTATTGAGCACTCGTTGATCTTCGTCTCCAAAGCCACCAAAAAGAAAAAATAAAAAATAAAATGAGACAATGGGGAAGAGCTTGGATTCCTAAAGCCCAAGTTCTGAGTACGAAAATTCAGGCAAAGAGTGGTATCAGGCCGTTTCAAAGAGGCTTCGTCTTCCTTCACAGACATGCGCATATACATATCCAAAGTTTTACTGGAACATAATGGGGAATCGTAGCAAGGTACAGAAATTGCACGGCAGAGACGATGATAATCCAAAAGAAAAAAGGAACAAACTTTATGAACAGCAGTTGTAAAATAATGCATCCTGATTAGAAAATATAAGCCAAGTTTATTCTTCAGAAAGAATAAATTATGTAAAAGAAAGCACTCGGTTGCTCCAGCGGAGATTGCTTTCTCCATTAAAAACCTGTCTGCCACTATTGAGATAGCATTAGATTAAAATGGTGGAAATCACCGACTGTGATCTACATACAAGCCTCGAAATGCAATGATATAATTTACAAGAAAATTGTGCCAAACAGCTCTACATAAATTGTTTTAGACTATCTGAAACCCAACTTAAAAATTTCCATGTACAAAAGAATAGAAGAATCATGGTTTCCTCAATGCTGAAGCAGCTCCCATAGCAACTGCTAAAATCAACGCCAGACACAGCACCAAGAGATGCACCCTCTGCTGCTGCAGTCAACGAGCTTCCCTTTTCCTTGGAATCGTGTTCAATAACTGCTGCAGCCCTTGCAGCTTGCTCATTTGCCAACACCAGTGAAAGCCTCTCATCAGCGAGTTCCTAAAACACAAAACAAGCTCAACTATGAGCCATTAAGTGGAGACTGGAATTTCCATACAAAGAGGAAAACCTTCATCATCTGACAATGAAAGTGAAAACTAATGCCTCTTTAAACGAATGAATTCTAACAGGAAATGTAAAAATGTGAACAAAATTCACAAAAAAAAAGGAAAAGAAACTTTTGGGCATACTAGAAAAACAGCTCGTCATAGACAACGAAAAGAGCAGCACGCACCTTTAAAGTCAGAAAGAAAACTAACAAAACAGACGGCACCATTTTACCTGATATGAAGTCTCCTCATGGTCACGAAGAACGTGATGTACAAGGTGACACAGGGTATTAACGCCTTCAACAGGCAAAACAAACTCTCTCTTTTGAAAAGGCATGCGGAAACAGTTAAATAGAGAGTAAGAAGAAGCTTTTGTGCGGTTAATAACTTTGGAAGATCCATCTCCTCCCGAGGGCCCCATGATCCCGGTGAATTTGAATTAGATGACATAACATAGGGGCAGGAATTGATCACTGCAGTCATGCTGGAAGGAACCTGATAAACCTTTAGCACAGCATTAATTGCTGAATTCTGCAAATGGGCACTCACAGAAAATTTGTTTGTAAGGGCAAGAACCCACGGAATTCCGAGAGATTTGACCTCCCTTAAAAGAAGAGCAAGTGCTGGCTCCTGCTCTGTGGTTGTTGGATGACTAAATACAGGGTTCTTGTGTGATAAATTATGGACGAGGACAACCAAATCAGTTTTCCGCTTACGATCACGAACGCCACTCCACAATTCATCTCGAAAGCGGGCTGCTTCGGAATGCAACTCCTGAATTTTAAATAATGCATTCAGTTGAATGGAGTAAAACTATTATGTTAAACTTGGAAAGAGATAATAATCCACACAACAGAGAGCAGTATGTGTTCTACAGACAACAAATGCCAAAAGAACTTCAATAAGAAAATAAGGAAAAATTAATACTGCTCAGACGCATTTATACATATGAAAAGTAGCCCATTTCAAAAAGGGGTCTCCCATAAATTGCAATATTAATGATAATTGACCATCGGTGAATACTAGCTGCCACAAGGATAATACAGATATACAGCACAGATTCAGCCAACTGAAAAATGGGATCTTAAAAAACATTGTAATTACCTGCAAATTCACTCCTTTAGAAACAGAGTATCACACACCACCAGCTACTGCTTTGTGGTTATTCACATCTAGATGTGATAGCTCTGAACTAATATTGTCTTCTTGCTGTCCTCGACCTCTATTGCATTTAGTAAAGAAGTTTTGCCCGAACCCTGCCAAAAGAAAATCACAACATTACTTTCCAGGGACAACTAATTTTATACCTCCAGTCCAACAAAGCAAACTTTACGAGTCCGGATAAAAGCTTCTTTAGACACTGTTACAAAATCACTAGTACATGACAACAAATCACAACAAGTCCTCCGGAACGGTGTTTTCATCACCAAGGGACCTCATGCAATGAAATGAGTCGCCAGAATCGGTGCTCAAAGAAGGAAACATGGGAGATGAAGAATCTGAAGCTAACTGATCTTTTCCTGCCCGTCTTAGTTGAGGCCCAACCAATACTCTTCATCTTTTTGTAAATTGGTCAACGCTTCACTATTTGATGAATATGATGGTACAGAAGGCAATGATTCAACTTCAGTGGAACACCTAAAAATATTACAGCCACTGAAAGGTTATAACTGGATCAGTAGTGATCCCCGACCCACCTCAAGAACTAAT